>JAOTRC010000014.1:5932785-5943861 GCA_027497675.1 Cyprinella lutrensis | reverse complement strand
TGCTGAACACAAAGGAAGATATCTGGAAGAATGTTTTAATCAAACAGATCTCATTCCCCATTGACTACCATAGTAGGAAAAAATACATACTTTGGTAGTCAATGGGGAATGCGATCTGTTTGATTAAAATATTCTTCCAAATATTTTCCTGTGTGTTCAGCAGAACAAGTGAACACATCAAGGTTTTTGGTACAACATGAGGGTGAGTAAATACTAACAGAATTTTCATTTTTGGGTGAACTAACCCTTTAAATTATTGTTAGTATTATTGTATTATTAGGGAAGGCCTACTTTTATTATTAAATTGATAAGCTATTAATCAATTTGCCACTCAATAATTTATAAGCATAACCAACGTGCTGTAAGGATTATAAAAGATTAGATAGAAGCTTACTTTTCCTCGTTGAAAGTTGTCAAAAAACATTTAGGTTGGTTACAATAAATTATAGGCCTATAATTAAAATGATTAACAGTCTATAATATTTCCGAACACTGCAATAATTAGTCAAAAAAGCTTTATTTCAAAAACAGTTTGTTGATGCTTGCAGTTTGTTTCCTACACTTACCTGCAAATAACCACTCTTTGGAAGTTAAATTTGTGGTGTATTGTTCTGTTTGCTGACAAGTTTGGGCTTATGTTGAACTTTATTCTTGCACAATCAGATGCTATATTAAGCAGTACATAAAGTATTGAATGAAAATGTCTCTGAAACATCTGTGAGTTTCAGGGATAATTAGTCCATATGCTAGGTATAAGTTTACAAATCAAAAATTATGCCAACAAAACTGCATATAGTCCAAATTCATGGTTGTACAAACCCTAAATTTTCAACTGCCCCTGTTAGAGAACTCCACCTGGCCCCAAGTAATTTGAAACCTCCGGGTTTAACACAGAACTAAATGTTTAAATATGTTGTGGCATTATTATAAATGAAAGACTGCATTTGAAAGACTGCAAATGAATCACTAGCATTAGGTTATGATGTCTTAAATGCGTTTCTGATCGACAATTTCTTTCAATACAACCAATCATCCACACAATCCAGAATTAGCAACACAATAATATGTAGTCTACATGACATGCCACTCGATTAGGCTCAAAAGTATTAGTACGCCAGGAATGGTCCATAAAACAAAATGTGGGTGTATATGGCGGAGAGCACCTGTCCTCTCTGTAGAAGGTATCAGACAGAGTTAATGAGACAGTGATCCAGTGAATGACTCAATTCATCTTCATTAGTGAGCTCAGACACTCATTCCTTTCTCTCATTCACATACATACATTTTCCAGACATCTTTATGCAGATATACAGTACCCAGAGATTCATTGTGTCATGAGAGTTTATTCACTCAATAACAATAATACCACATGTCCATATTCATAACAGGACGTATAGTATAAATGTCGCAATATGCGGCCATTAAAATGAGATATGTCTAACAAGTTAAACATGATTGTTACAGTTGTTATACCTTTTCCATTTTTCCAGCGCATTAAATGTTAAAATGTCTAAAACAGACGTCTCAAAGGTTGAGAAAATGATTTTTTTATCTATCATAAAACTTCTGTTTTGATCCCTGAGAGCAGTATAACTAGACTACATACTACGGTGTGTATGTGTGTGTATGCAAGCACGTAAATATTGATTAAACCTGACGTTTTTCAGCAGGAGGAAGTAGACACTTCAAAGCTGACTTTTACCACACACACTAACACACAAGCACGCACACACACTGCTGATTTTCTACTTCAAACACTCCTGGTGTTTGCTCTGAAAATAAGACCGCTGTGAAGCCAAAAGATTCATTTCCTATGCGGAAGGGAGAAGGAGGGAAAAAGTGAGACCAACAATGATGCCAGATACTTGTCGAGTGAACAGACTTACAATTCATAGCCATAACAATAATGAGAATGGCAGTGACCTCTCTGATATATTACAAAGTATTTTAGTGAGGATGACCTAAACTCATTTAAAATAAGTTGCAGTCACAAGCATCAGGTAAAAAATGAATCTCAATACAAAAAATAAGTAGCCTACTATTAAAAAAATTCTTAAAAAAAACAAGTTCATCTAAATAAAATATAACAACATAAAATAACATAATATATTTTGAAAAATGTTTTAATTCATATAATGAAAGTGAATGGAGTGTTGTTTTCAACCCCACTGACATTGTACAGTATGGACAAAAACAGTCAAAACATTTTTGAAAATAAATATGCCTCAGTTTCACTTGATTTTCTTTGTTCCGGTGAAGGAGGAAAGTAAAACAGGCTTGGAATGAAATGTGAAGTATATTTTCATTTACGAGTGAACTATTGTTTAAAGGCAAATCAGCTGTGGCCATCTTGGTAAAAATAGTATCATATTTTCAGTAATATCATAAAAGTAACTTAAATAACTCTAAACCCTTTAATGTGCATATTACTTTTTAGAGTAAACAACCTCTATTAAATACATGACTGACTGTTTGAATTGAAAGTCGGGACTTTCATTCCTCTGTTTCTCCCCTTCATTTTACTTTATGAGTGGTCCCTCTCTTCCCTGTTATACAGTCTCTGGTCAAAACAGCAGGATGATGCTAAATATTAGTGTGAACTCAAACCATGTGGTATAACACATCAAAACATAGCCTACACACACAGAATACACCTACTGTTAATATACACATAAACACACATGGTCAACCTGTGGAGAAAGAGAGAAATTGAGGCTGGCGTATGGCCGGTGAGAGTGTTATCTGCCAGTGTGGCATTTCTCTATCACTTCCACACACTCTCACTGAGGCCTCATGCCAGACTCACACTGTGCTGGCCCACTGAACCACTCACCGAGCTCAGGCTGTGCCAAACACACACACACACACACACACACGCATACACACACAGAGAGTGACTGCTGGCAGCAGTGGGTTGTCAGGCAACAGATGGTTTCACTGAATGAGCCTCTCATGAGAGATAACTGATCTGGAAATGCTCAAACAATTACACAACCAAACACTAACCATTCACAAACCAAAGAACAACCAAAAATGAACAGCTAAACTAAATAAAAACCATTAAAAAACACATTCAAACCATTGTATCAACCACTCAGGGCGCTCTCCTTTAAAAAGATAGCATAGTGCAGAACTTTCAACAGCTCTTAAGAAACCTATCACCACTGTGGTCAAAGTCAGTGCTAAAATCAATACCGCATTATGTGTAGTCAGTAAATTTGCACCAAGGATCCAAAATGAACTCTTTGCCGCACCTGTCAATGGTGGGTGAATTGGAAAAAATGTGGCATGAAACTATTTTATTGGGTAGACAGTTTTGGTCGTAGGGCTGAAATAAACTTCATGACTTTTGCCCAGATTTGCTGTCTGGAGGAGTTGATGATAGTTGGTGAAAGTCATAGCCAGTTTACAGACTTCAGATTCCAGAGAAAATGATGTAATGATTGTGTATGATGGCCGCAGACTTCGCTTTTTAGTTTCAGACTATGATTTCATCTTGTCGAAATACATCAAACCTGTTTGATATTTTTAGCCGATTTTAGAAAACATAATTTTTTCACTTGTCATTAGTCTCCTTTAGGGTGACCATATTTTGATTACCAAAAACCAGGACACTCGGCTCGGCAAACAGATGGGCCTACTCAAATGATATTCAAAGTTTACTCAAAGATACCTTATTAATTTCAATACATTTAAAGTAGGTTATGCCTCCTCTGTATGGATAGAAAATTATATTGTTATTAGAAAATAGGACATGTACTGGGAAAACAGGACAGTTGGTCACCCTAAATAAGTTGGAATTACCTTTTTAATTGAAAGTTTATATCTTACATTTCTATATTTTTTCCTTCGTAATTCTACACTCTGGGTTGTTACAGTCCAACTTTGGGGAAAATATGGACAAAGTCAGCCACTGGATTACATTTTTAAATTACAATTTCAAACCAAACGTTTGGGTTTGTCCATATTTGACCCAAAAGAGTGTATGAAAAAAGTCAGAATTGTGAGATATAAACTTGCAATTGTAAGATTTAGGCCTAGTTTTAGAGACAGGGCTTAGATTAATCTAGTATTAGGCCTTAGTTCAATTAGGACATTTAAGTGGCTTTTGTCTTATAGAAAAAAAAATGGCGGGAACATGCTTCCATAGAAAACCTAGAAAAAAGATTCTGGACTTGAGAATTTGACTGGAAAATGTGCTTAATTATCATAAAAAACAAAAATATATACACAAAATGTATTGTAATCTAATGAATGGCTCAATAATTGGGTTTAAGTAAAGGTTTACGTGTTGACCTCAGCTCTGACGAATAACAGCAATAAATCTTTCGAGAGTTTTGTTGATGTTTAGCCCGGTGCACTTGACTTTCAGTGGCAAATCAAAGGCAGATAACCTGCGAGATCCATGTGAGACCTGAACAAATCTACTACTGCATCTTTATGTCCCATTTGGACTCCAGCACAAAGCCACATACCATCGACAGTTCAAAAGTTCAGTCTAGCCATGAACTTTGTCAGGAATCAAGTTGTTCTGTAGTCGCAGTATTTTCACCCACGCTCTGTCCTGAGTAACACAGATTTTTGTGGACAACAGCAATAAAATTATTGTGAAAGTAATTAAGCGGGTTACATTCCATTTCATGTGAATGCCTATTTGCTTGCTTCTCAGAAAGAAAGAAAAAAAAAACTAATCCATTTTAGAACATTCTGTGAAGCCAAACAAACAGTAGGGAATTAAAAACAACAATAAATGTGTCATACTGTTTTATCTTCTAGTGTTTTATAACCCTGCACACTTCAGAAGTGGATCAGGTAGGGTTGCTCAGAGGTCATACGAGCCATAACCGGGCCGAACTTCATCCAGATAAGATGTGGAAACCTCTCCCTTGTCATATAGTTGTGAATGAATACGGGAAAATATCTTATTTGTCATAAGAAGACTTCACAAGGTCAATGCGAGAAATGTGTCAAGCGATAACAGCTTCCGTGTTCATGGTTATTTCAAATCACGTGTAGGCTATAGGATCAACTAAAACTAATCAGTGGCCTTAAACAAGACATTTTTTTGGGATCGCTTGTGAAAAAGAAGTAACATTTTGTATACTTTTAAAAAGACTATAATTCTCATATTCTACTTAAAAAGAATAAGCGTAAGTGCAAACTGCTGAAGTCTTCAGATGCAAATACCACATCAGCCTGACATTTTTCTTTAAAATTAGCATTTTTTATGTGTTTTGTAAATTATTTTTACTTTTTTTTTTTTTTTTTGGAAAATAAGGCTTTTCTCAATAATTGACTAATGACCTTTTCATTGCCATGAAAGTGAAATTACTGAACCTAAGCTCAAATTCAGACCAAGGTCGGAAAGATATAGTTCTAAAAATCGTTCTCAATATTAAAGAATAAAGTTTGCACCACAGCTATAACCATATAACCATATAGAGAAACGATATCGTCGGAGTCCCTTTAAGAACGATTAAGTTATATCCACCTGATGAACGATAAAAACATTGACAGCCAATCAGAATCAATCCTAGCAGTGAGCTCAATCATTTAAAGTGACATACAAGAATGCACTAAGAATAAACAGAACGATATCATCATGGCGTGGACGCTGGTTGGGACGCTAATATGGTAAGCTAATGTTTACAGTTATCGTTCTCGGTGTGAACAGGCCTTCTCATTTTTAAAAATAAGACATTGCAATAACCTTTTCATTGCCATTAAAGTAAACCTAAACATATATGGAGCGTGGTAAAATCCTCATTTAAAAGTAAGTCAGACTTAGAAGTTTTTGCATCTGAACTCTTCATTTTCAGACACTTAATTGCAAATCATTCACATTTAAATAGAATCTATTGTAGTTTAAAAATATAAAATACAATTAATTGAACTTGAGGGTGTTTTTGACGCACTTAAATTGGACTTGAGTGTATCATACTTAAACTTCAATTGTCTTTGAAACACGTGGTTAAATAATACTGGCAAGCATTTATGGTAAACTAAAAATCTACTTTAATGTCCTTTCTATTGAAACTGGATTGTCATATTTGTAATTATGATGCAGCAATGTAGTAGATTTATTTTTTTACTTTAAATGTAATATCAAATAGGTCTAGGCTACTTTCCATGTGCATACTCAACACATAAAAATAAATACTTATGTTGGACAAAGGATTTATAAAAGAATGATTTTGGTCATTATCACAAAGTGATAAAAGATGTCAAGAAATGTATAGTCATATGATGTTATCAGCATGTACAACATATTGTATATTTCTTTAGCTCTGCACTCTTTCCATCATTCTACTCAGAATGACAAAAGAATAGCATGCATATCAGTGTACACATTTACACATCTTGATTCCTTCAGGCCTCCTGTGAGAGCAGACGGAGAGCGTCTTCAACACTGCTGATAAAAACACTCTGTGTCGACTGTCAGGATCTCACTGTGCTAAGGTGAGCCAAACCATGTCAGTTCATGAATCTATAATGCCTTTATCAAACATTTCTTAAAACAACCAAAAACAAATTTTTGGAAATGCGTGTAGATGCAGGGACATCAGATGACTATCAATGATGGTGATGCTTTTATATTCATATTTGACCACAATAATTGCGTAAATACAAATGTTGGTGTCTATTTAAGAAAGTTTAGTGAAAGTAGTGAATGTGAATTATAACCCATGGGAAAAAATTCCTATTGCTCAGTGGTTGTAGCTTTCGGATCTCATATGAGATTTCATTGACCTTTGAACATTTTGTCTCAGTAACATAACAAATAAAGATGACATTTAAGACAATTGAAAGACAGGAAAGAAATGAGTTGGAGAAAATGAATGTGGATCAAATGGCTCAGAGATCATTTGGTCTGGCAAGATTTCCATGGGAATTGTTCATATCGAAAACTCAGATGATTGCAGACTGTGGCATTGGAAAGAATCTGCACATTGTGAGACGTTATGCACATTTGCGTTCTCATGCATTTTATTGTAAGTAGTGTAAGTGTGTCCAAAATTCCAACAAGAAAAGTGCACTCGAATTGAATCTGTGAATTTTTCATGTGAAAAATAATAAATATATTGATTTAAAAGAAAAGTGCACTTTAAATATAGTTAACCGCAAAAATAAATTGTGGGAAGTTCTTCAATTCCTTTATTATAGCCAATTAGTATAATAGCATTGATTATGGTATGTCATTTGGGACAAAACTCTACTGAAACTCTTTTTCTCTCAGTAGAAACATCAGAAAAGCAGTTTTTCTATTAAATCTCATTCCTTCTACAGTTCCACTGAAATGCAAACACCTGACGCTCATGGTTTCTACCTCTTCATTTGGTCATGTCCTTCCCTCCCCCATCCGCACTCATGTGGCCTGTACATGAACCCTTGCTGACTTTTTACCCTTCACTCCCTACCTGCTCACACACAAGCAGCTGTTTTTCCAACACGACAGGGATTCCTTGTGATAAAGAACAACATTATAGCATACCTTTAAATAGAGTACTCGTTATAAAAATGATATATCATTAAGTTGAACTCTATGCAATGTTTTTGGACTCTTAATTGCATGTTATTTAAAATGAAATGAAAATGTATTACAGTTTAAACTGATATTAAATGCAATTAGTTAAACTTTTATGTAATTTCATTACATATGTCTATTGTCTTTGAAGTTATGGTAAACTAAAATAATCTAATTTCTATTGAAACTTGTCATATATTTGTTTTTTTTATTTATTTATAGTAAATTTTCAAATTTTCAGACAAATAGACAATACAGTCACCGGACAGAACCAAACACACACACAAAAAAGGAAAAAAACTCCTGTATTTAAATATATTTGTAATTACACATTGTAATGTTTGTTCACATTTAGTACATGCAAAACTTTAACAGTTAAAATTGTAAGCAACAGGCTACTTTATAAGTGCTTTTTAGTCAACACATCACTTTTTAAACATCTACTTATATGAAGCACAATATTATATAATTGTATTCATTATTTTAAATGTACTTTTAAGATTTGAAGTGCACAAGCGCATATTAAATGTTATATAAATATTAAATTCTTATTCACAAGGGATGTACTGAAATGTTAAAATAACAGTAAAATGAACAAACGCATTTACGTTTGTTGTGTGTACAGTGTACAGTTTGTTTCAGGGTTCAGAACCAGCTTATATTTTCCCACTAGGAACAAAATAAAAAATATAAAGGGCTGTTAAAGCTGAAATGATTTTATTATGTGAGAAGAAAGAGACAATGTAGAGGTAAATCAGATGCCCAACAGTCAGTTACACACAAACTGTGCTGACTAATCAAAATCAAGTGTTCATGTAATTTGAACAATTTCCATTATCATTCAGAAAGTGAACGTTTTGACTTTTTATTGCCGTATGCTTCATGTTCAAATAGTTTTCTGAAGGTTGAACATTGCT
The DNA here is from genome assembly GCA_027497675.1 of Cyprinella lutrensis. Classification (NCBI taxonomy): domain Eukaryota; kingdom Metazoa; phylum Chordata; class Actinopteri; order Cypriniformes; family Leuciscidae; genus Cyprinella; species Cyprinella lutrensis. Next base: position 5,935,419 of record JAOTRC010000014.1, on the reverse strand, counting down.
CAGTGTGGCTCGTGATGAGTTAAAGAGCATCACAGGTATGTTAAGTCGTTTCGGTATGAGGACAGAGATAACGGTGGAGCTTCCCACAAAACACTAAAATGATTAATTTGCTGTTCCCATCAGAAGGACGCTCTATGAACAGCTGCTATGGACTCTGAAAGCAAGTGAGGAAGACTGGCCCAGTTCATTGGGAGGGCAGAGGCGATATAGAGTGGTGTGTCTGTGACATTTGTGCTCGCGCACACACATATGCTGAAAGAGTTACCTCTGTATCTCCCATTACTTCCTTCACGAGAGGAACGCTTTGCAACATTTCACCCTCATCCAACCTGCCATTATCTTCTCTTCGGGTTCATTCCCATGCCAGACCGAGTGAGCGGTGTCATTTATTTTCAACATCCGTCGTTTCAAAAAGAAAACAGTTTGACTCTAGTGGGGAGGCTTTCCAATGCCAACTTCTGCCTCAATGATCAAAAACGACGAGCTATTACTTGAACGCTGAGGGTTTAAAGTGACATGGAGCAGTGGGGGCCGGAGAATGTTTTTGGAGCTGCTTTGGAAGTGTAACTTATCAGTTGGGGAAACTCTAATGGTGGAGAGCTTTAATGGCTCCTAAGCCACCTCATCCCTCATTCCAGCCATCCGTCAAGAGCCACCTTTGTCTCTCCATTTCAGTCGTGTCTTTGATTCAGCAAAGTTCAGTGCTGAGGTTTTCTTTACACTATCACTGCCTGGAAAACTTGTGTCAGCAGCTTGAGCCAGACTTTTAACCTCACGCTTCAAGACATGACTTCCCTACAGTCCTGATTATGCTTGGCTGAGATTGGGTACTAAATATTTCTGAAATCCGTATTTAAAGGGATAGTTTACTTTGAAATTAATTTTTGATATGTTTTAGCTTACCTCAAGGGCATCCAATATGTAGGTGTCTTTGTTTCCACAATATTTTCAATTTTGATATTTTTAGGTCAAACCATTCTTGTCTGTCAGTCATATAATGGAGGTCTAGGGGGTCCACCTCAAAGAGCATGCACAGAGAAGTCCAAATTAAACACGATTTAATGACACGTAAATGTATGTACACATTGATGGCCTAAGACACGAAAACGAGCGGTTTGTGTGAGAAAACGAACAGTATTTAATATCGTTTTCTTGTAACCACAGCCACATCCAAGTGATCTGAAGGCACAGGTTACACGTTGTCTGTTGATATACATCAAAATCGTCTTCCATTGCAATTTCCTGTATATCTAAATATGTTCAGGTCTTCACAGTGAAGGGTAACACTTGACGTACGTGCGAGGGATCACTTCCGGGGCTTTCCGGCGCTTTCGGTACTCCAAGTACTCGCCCTCAGAGTACTTGGACGTGGCTTTGGTTACAAGAGGTAAAAACGATATTAATACTGTTCGTTTTCTCACACAAACCGTTCGTTTCGTGTCTTAGGCCATCAATGTGTACTTACATTTATGAGTCATTAAATCATGTTTATGTCAGGGTTCTGTCACTTCTGTCTAGTCTATTTCTTGGTTTTGTGACAAAGCCCCGACTTTCCTGTTTTTTTTTAACTCGTCTGTGCCTTGTTTCATGTAGTTATTGTCTTGTGTTTTCACTATCTGTGTCCTTTTGTCATGTTTTGTGTGAACATGTGGCTTATGAGTGTTCTCAATAGCTGCGTGTTCTTGTCTCGTTTTGTGTGAGCACATGGCTGGTGATTGGTTTTACTGGCCATGTGCATGTGTTAGTTATGTTTGGTGAGTGCATGGCTTTTCATGTGTGTTTCCTTGTGCCATGTGCTCTCCTGTTGATTGTCTAGCCCCTCCCATCTTGTTACCTGTTTCATTTGCCCCACCAGTCCTCCCTCATTACCTGATTGGTTAATTTTCCCCACCTGTCCTCCTTCGTTACCTCCTTTGTTTGTTCTCCCTATTTATTCTCCTTGTGTCTGCAGTCCTGTGCTGTTTCCTTGTCGTATGTACCTGGTGTATTACCCCTTGTGTCAAGGCAAGTTAAATCAAGTCAAGTTATATCAAGTCAAGTTATCAAGTCTTTTCCCCTACGGGGTAGTTTAATTTGCATTTTTGTTTTTTTATTATCATTAAAGAACCCATCATCTCTGCACCTGAGTCCTTGCTCCTTTCACCTCCACCATGCCTGACAGTTTAATTTGGACTTCTCTGTGAGGAAGACCCCATAGACTTCCATTATATGAATGACAGACAAGAACGTTTTGACCGAAAAATATCAAAATTGGAAATACTGTGGAAACAAAGACACCTACATCTTGGATACCCTTGAGGTAAGCTGAAACATATCAAAATGAATTTCAAAGTGTACTATCCCTTTAAAGGGTTAATGTGTCAAGCTTATCTGTCAAATTAGTTTTGGTTACTTTATTTTAGGATTTGAAGGGAGAAAACTTCATCATGCTGACATCTTTGGGGTCTTTGTGAGGCCTAACATAAAGACATTTAAATCAAGTTTGTGTGCTGTTGTTGTTTATAGTGTAGCTATTTTGATGGGTTTAATCTCCTCTGTAGCATATTTTCTCCAATAATTATAATTAAAGTGATATATATATATATATATATATATATATACCATATATAAATATGTAAACAAAACTGGTCCAGA
>JAOTRC010000014.1:5867469-5879310 GCA_027497675.1 Cyprinella lutrensis | reverse complement strand
TAACATTAGTTAATGGACTGTGAACTAACATGAACGCACAATGAACAGCTGTATTTGTATTAACTAACATTAACAAATATTAATAAACACTGTAACTAATACATTGCTCATCGTTAGTTCATGTTAGTTAATGATTTTACTAATGTTAACTAATGAACCTTATTGTAAAGTGTTACCCATTTGTGAACCAGCTCACTTATTCAGTGGATATAAAGCAAATTAGCAGAATATGCACAGTATGCATAGCCTACTATATAATATACCACATGCTTTTGTAATCGCAACCAATGTATTCCCAAACAAACATGCAGCTGTATTGGTGAAATGTGCTGTTTGATCACTACTTTTGCTTTCACATCTTTCCATTGACAAAATCTTTTACAGTTTTTTTTCTGTAAGTTCTCCAATAAACATCAAATAATGCCACACTGCCCACTGCATGCTTTTCCCCCGAATCTTTCCTGTTTAACCTGGACTGACCCCTGTCCTGTACCAGCCAGTTTCCTCTCTGGAAAAAAAAACTACTCTTCACTCAAATGTTACTGTGCTCCTCTGCAAGAACAATTACATGATAATGTTTACTCATTGTTGTAGCAATATTATGCACTATGTAGTTGATATTTTTATTTCTGTATTTGCCATAGTATTATACTGTGTTCAATTAGACATCATAATTAGATTTGTGATGACATACAGTACTAGATCATGAAGTATGTCACGTCAGACAATTTTAAATTTAAATGTAATTATTTTTTAACTTGTAGATATAGTGACGTCTCAGTCCAGTGATTGGACTGTATCCCATAGCAACAACAGCCCAGCGGTGTGAGTCACTGTGCAGGTTTGCGCTTAACTCTCAAATGCAGAAACTGACACATTTTATAAGGATGAGCCACCATACAGACCTAACTCAACTTGGTATGAATGGTATTTTTGGGTTACAGAACAACAATTACTAAGCTAATTGCTAAATACACAATTCTAACTTTAAATGTTAATGAATCAAATGTAAATCGCTCCCGATGAATAGAATGAACATCATACTTGCTTGCAAATCCTTTTCAGCTAACATGCAAACTACCAGTAAAGTAAGTTATTGGTACTTTTCTTTTGTTATTTATATATCGTGAAGTAATTTACACTGCGACTACATGCCTCCACACTTGAGCATGCAATTGAAGACGCAAACAATTGTGCAACGCCACATGCACTGTATAAAGTCTTGACAGGACAGTAGAGTGCGTTTCTTGAAAGACTTTTAATTTCGTAACGTTACGAAGGTAACATTATAATGACACCGACAACACGTTTTTCTCAGGCTCTCTTTACTTAAACGGCGTCTGACAGAGTCAACAGCTTTCACAGCTTTTGAAATAAAAGTCTCTGTTTAGAAAAAGGATGCTGCCCATAGGAAGCACACAGCAAGGCAACTCACTAGGTTTTGGAACGGCGCCTATGTCTTGCTGTGAAATGGCTGCACTACAGAACGGTTTAGTGCAATTATGCATATTTAAGCATTTAATTGTGCTAAATGTACACAGGTGAAATCATTAGGGTATCTGTACAGTCAAAGAATAAAGAATGTTAGTACATTTTATTAGAGCTGCGTTGGCTGACCTCTCTGTGTGTACGGACACATTAGCGATGGAGGTCTGAATAGCTCTGGGGTGATGCAATGAGTAAATAGTGTCATACATCCTGTTATGATCAGCAGTAACTCACACAGAGCCTATTCCTCTATTTCTGAATCACACTCACATTAGAAAGCAGGGAAATTTATTTCTCTTGATCAATTTATGTGGGACTTCCTGCAATTTTGAATGCGCTGGAAGCGTTACTGTGGGTTTCTGTGACGGTAGAGTCTTTTTAGCCCGAGCTAAGACAGCAAATGGTCAGCAATGAAACACAAACAAGGCTTTCTGTAGGCGGGAATGGAGCCAATGCAGGCTTCCAGCCCTATCTCCTTGTGCTGATCCTTCTCTGCTTTTGTTGAATGTGCTCTTAAGAGAAACCAGATGTCTGCCTTTTAGACTGTATTGTATATTAGGTTTCAGCGCATACTTTCACAAATCAAATAAATGGACTGTTACTCTAAGGGCTTGGCTTTTTTTAGCACTTCCATCTGAGGTGGCAGTTATGCTACTTGACGAGCCTGCTGGAATGTGCTCTTAATTAAATTCGCTTCGAACAAGTAAACTCTTGTTGGCTCATAAAGGTAATGCAGTTGTGGCATGGATGATTTTCTTTGAGAAATACTTTCCCACTTCCGGATTGCAATATTAGAGAGCAATCTCAACTGCCCTCTTTGAGTAGTCTCACATGATATTGCCCAATAATGCATGTGAAAGTGTTGCTTGGACACGGGAAAGCAGAAGACAGGTAAAGTGTTGTAATTCTGCTTGATGTTGTAGAAAAAGTGGTAACACTTCACGTCAACACTACTGCGTTTTCGTTTAAAAACGGAGAATTATAACAAATACGATCTCCGTCCACACCAGCGATTTATCTGCGTATTAGAAATGATCTCTGTCCACATTAAAACAACTGAAAACATTGATCACGTGACCATTCGCCAACACTGGGCATGCGCGTGCCGGTGTAAACGGTGGCCTACAAATCAGGGAAGGACACGTCATGACTGATGACACCCAATCATAGAGTCGAGCGTGAGCCTCTGCGTCAGTGTTTCTAAAGTCCTCCATTTTGTCGCGTGACTCCCGTCTTCACTAAAACGCCCTCCGGAGGTTCAAAAAGCAAAACGGAGCTGCAGTGTTTCTAAACTTCTTTGTTTTTTTCTGTTTTAGTCTGGACAAGAGGTGCAAACTTAGCAAAAGGTCTCCGTTTTTAAAACGAAAACACTGTACTGTTGACGGGGCCTTAATTTTATTGTGTTCTTGATAGTTGTTACATGTAGTTACTATAGTAATAACTTTAAATTATGCATAATTATATGCAACTAACCCTAAATCAAATCCTAATCCTAACCATATTATAAGAACATGCATTTTTACCTAGTGTGTATAATTACACTGTCGCAAGGACACATTAAAACAAAGTGTAAATGAAAGACCTTTGTGAGCACATACTCTGTGTCTAAACCCAGTCTATGTACATCTGTATAAGTGGTTGTTTTCCCTTGATTTGTCTCAGTGTCATGACAGCTTGGCAGGATCTGAAGGAGATTACTGAGAGCCCACATTTATTGAGTTTTGTTTTGCCTGGGGCTAAATAGCAACACCCACAAGCTGGAGGCGGCATTGTGGAGCATGACACACCTTTAAAACGAGGCCCAGTGGGAGGTGTGTACACGCCTGGAGCCGCGACAGCCTTTGAGATGAACACACACACACATACCTTTAGCATGTAAGGCATGGCATGTGGCTGCTGCACTTTAGATTTAGTGAAAATCTCCAGGGAAATTTGAGTGCAATTACTGCGAGCAAAGGATCGTCCAGAAACAATGCTGAAATCTGGTCTATTCATCATGTGGTGGAACTGTGTCTGCTGTTCTCGAGAAACCTTTGATGCAAACATGTGCCAATTTTTACAGTTGTCGAGTCTAGTATTGTTCTTTTTAGTGGCTGAATGTCCCACAATGAATTATTGGCTAGGTTATGACAGTGTATATTGTGCAGCAATAGAAAAGAATCAGCTGGTAGAGGATGCAGTCATTAAGGGGTTTTAGTTGTTTATGGCGTTCAAGCAATGATATTTCTTGCATATGAATGCATCATTTATTTAATGCGCAGTCCTCAGGTGTGTAACGACTTGTGATCCGATTACAAAAAACTAATGATAACACCAGGTAGAAATGGGGTCAGAGACTACAGATGTGGCCCATCCAATAAGAATTGAGATTCAGGATTGTCCATTTTATAATATTAGTTGATGTAGTTGTAGCAGCTGCGGTACATATTGCGAAGCTGTTCATGCACTGATGCCAAACTCTTTAAATGCTTATGATTAAAATAACACTAGGTAACTTTTGCTCTCGGGGTCCCCCTACAGTTGAAAAACAGTATTGTCCATACTGTCGTAAACTCTGTCATTCTGAACACTGTTGGAGGAGGTGACATGCATGTGTTCTGCTTGTGTCGCTTTTGAAATGTCTTCATCCCAGGTACAGTGGCATATATTTCAGCATGTCGTATGAATATAATTATAATTATAATATAATTTCATGGATTTTATTTTTTTTAAACCACAAATGATCACGATGCTCACGTTTACAAGCCAGCGTCAGTATAGTAGCCTAGTCTATTGGTTACCGTTTTACTGAATCTATACGATACTTCAAAGCAATGTTTGACTGGTAGATATTATAATAACCGTATATCATCAATATTACAATATCAAGCTACCATAAATGAATCTGCAAATTTTACAAATCGATTTGCATAGCTTGAGGCAAGAAAAAAAAATGAATATCACAGACATGTATCCAAAAATATGATTTTATACATCTTATATATTTATTTGCAAGAATGTAGCCCCTACCAAACTTGTTCTTCGCTACTCTAATATCATTACTTGATTTATGAAGATAAATGGAGAATAAGATAAGGCAGACCAAAACAAAACAAAAAAACAAAACAAAGCGATAGTATGCAAGCAATGTACTTACTAGTCCAAAAGCATGACAGCCAAGTCCCCATTGGTCGGCCCCCCTCCTCCTTCTTCAGCTTACGCCAGTGAGAAAACTCTGGCCCAATGTTGATCCTCGTTCTGCCTTTAACGCGACCACTTTCTCTTTTCTCTTTTTCTCTTTTTGCTCCGATAAAACCTTTGCTTTCTTGTTTTTCTGTGCTGCTTCGGCCATGACTATAACATTTGTCTGGCATGTCCGATTTTAAGGAAGTGGGGGTGGTGGTAAAGCATTCGAATTTTGTAGTTCTCTTTGTTCGCCGGTCACTACCCGAAACCCGAAGTTTAAAAGTACGATTAAAAACGCAGGCTATGGCAGACGTGTCATTCAACCTATTGTAAGTCGATATACCATCACAAGAGACTTGGAAATATATTATGAAGGTTGGAAAGTTACCTGGTGTTACTTTAACTAGTGCAAAGTGCCCGTGCAAAATCAGTTTTTGTGTGTTTTTAGTAATTGTTGGTTTGGTGTGTTTAAGTGCTCATTGTTACAATTAAACAGCAAAAGTTCAGTGACATTTTTATTTGTGCGTAGCTAATCCAAACAACGTCAAACTCATTTTGCATGAATTTATCAAGTTCCAAATAGAAAGAGACATTTTTATTCGTAGAATCTTTATTTTTCTAGATCCAGAAGTTACTCAAACCGTGAAATGAGGTTGTGGTCATACCGCCCACACCATACAGGAAATTGGTTTTAGGCTAATAGTTGAAATATTGCATAATTCTATAAATTGTTCAGATGCTTCATCAAAGAACAGTTTTAGATTTCAAATGATCGTTTTTCCTGAATTTGTTTTACTTGCTTTAGGCTATATGATCAAAAAACAAAAGTTCATTGTCAGTTTTCAGAAGAAGCAGAACGTAACGTGAATGGTTAGACACATCCGACTTAAGCACCACTTACGACAAATATGAGTTCAGTCAAGTTTCACATGTCTTTTTGTTGGTTGTCCAATAGATTCTGGGTTGTCTTGCCTTAAGGGGATTACTGAGAGCATAAAATCAGTGTCCTTTAAATGAAGGGCAAGGTTCCTTCTCTAGTGTGAAACACTATTCTTTGTTTGGAAGCTCTATGGGCTTCATTGATTGGTTCCATACAGTGGAAACCTGACCTTTAGCAGATGTTTGAGGTCTTGCCACGACTCAGCATGAACCCCACACTAGACAGCTTCCCCCTTGTCATTTGACCAATGGGTGCTTATCTCTTACAAGATACAAAAAAATTCAACCATTGACGTATTCAAATGAGGAAGTCTTTCAGTCATCACAGGGTTCAGAGGTGATGATCTGTAATGAACATGGCTTATGACCTGAATACAGCTCTGATGTTCTCAGACAAATCCTAAGTTTGATTTACATGATGCCTGATCTGAATGCTTTGCATTGTAGCATATACATTTTTGTTTTTTTTTTCAGAAAAAAATGGATATTGATTAATCGCAATGTTGGCTTTATGTCGATTAATTGTGCAGCCTTACACCCATATGACCAACTACATTTGCATTATGCAGGCTGAGTAAACTGCACGCAATACTATATCCCACAATGCAGTGTTCTCGACTTGACCTTCAACTGTAACACCTAAACCAGATACAATCTCTTATTTTAAAATCTATTTTTTACACTTTATTGGCGCTTCTGTTATTAAGGTCTGTTTGTTGTAGAATAATGTTTAAGAAATGGTATAGTACAGCGATGGAAATCTTACGGTTGAGTGGCAGGAGGCTTAACACATGCTTTTAGTAGAAGAAAGTAAATGTACCTTGGTTGATATGGTGTGAAAAGTTGAACAGATCCAGATAATGAATTGCTTTGTTTCCTTTCCATAATCTCAACATGCTAATGCCGCCTTTTATTTGTGATTAGCAATTAAAACCATCTTGAGGGTGAAAATTAGCTGTAATAATTGGGTTAAATCTGGTGATATGGGCTACACTGTGATTAAAGGAAGCTTTTCAAATACACAAAGTGTTTGGCCCCTTAAGCCTAGCACAAGGACCACTTCCACTGGGCAAAGATGCTCACAACACAATAACTTAGTATTAAATCTAATTAGGACAAATTAATGCTTCATCAAAGGGGAAATAACACTGAGGAAATTCACATGTGGATTTCCTATTACATTCCCAGCTCATGCTAAATGGGCGCTGATGTTTGCTGTGTCGCTTTAGCAGCCTGTGCTAGTGTTTCACCGCGGTGGCAAATTTCACACGTTTCAGGGGTACCGTGAACCCGTCCTGTGACCTCAGATTAATCTGGAGTCATTACGAAGGCAGAAGATTCACTTGCACAAAGAATGGCACTGTTTGCACTTCACCTTCTTCAGAGTCTCCAAGTCTGATCGTTCGTCATTTGCGCGGCAGATTACATCAAATTATGTGCCACAGAAATATCACCATCTGGATTATGGATTCGCTACTCGCACCGAATGAGTCATATCTGCGGATTAGTCTGTTTTCTCTTGGATTTTCTCTGCGCATGTCATGGATGAGCTTCCACATAACGGCACAAAGCAGAGGCCGCAGAGATAAGGATTTGCCATTTTTCTCAGCTCCTCGCATCTCTGTTTCATGACCCAAAATTCATTTTCATTCTCCGTGCGGATCTTGTTTGCAGAGGAAAGCAGATAATCAAACAGACTTGCTTATGACATGCCATTTGAAAGTCTGGCAGCGTGAGCAGAGTCAGTGTGCAGGATGTTGTGAATTTGATGTGAGCGCAGCTCCCTAAAGGCCGGCTTAATGGGACGGGAGCAGACATGGCTGCCTTGTAGAGGGATTTAGGAATGAACAGTGTGCATTCTGTTTTTCCCAAGCTTGCTTCATCCCAGTTCGCTCCTGCAGAACCACAGGAAAGCACCAAGCCTTTGTGTGTGTGTGTGCACACGTGTCTGCATCAGGTGTGTGTACATTAGCATGTGTGTGCATGCAGGAAAACAGTCTGGATGCGTTCGCATACCCACTGCTGGAATTTTCTTTCCTGCAGGTGGTTGTTGGCAGTAGGGCACTCCATGTCAGGCATGAAGGGAAAAGAAAGGAATGCTGTGAAAATATGGTATGAAAAATGGGCCCCATTGTTCCATGGGTAATAAGACATGCTTTGTGCTGTGCTCTATTGTGAGTTTGTCTGCTGCTACAGACTTTGAAGAACTGGAAAATGGGAACGTTTAAAGAGAAAAAATAGACCTCTTAAGAAACAAAATATCTGAGAGTGGGATTTGTGCTCCTAAATATTAGACACAACAGAATCCCTCAGGCAAGTTATGTACTAAAGAAGAAGCATTACTTTTTGATAGTCAGTTGTTATGCAATTCATTGTCAGTGTAGGTCTCTAGTCCTACACAGGTGATGAATTGTGTCTCTCCAATGCAGAATAGATTCACTTACCTGAGACAAGTGTAACTGATATGCTGAGCGCTGCTATTGTTTTAAACCTCAAGACAACACTTTTTATTTTCTGCTACAAATGAACCAATTTGTAGTCAAATGAGGGGGAGGGGGGGTCTTTGTTTTATTATGTTAATTATAGTGAGGAATATAGTGATAAAAAATGACCCCTGTTACATTCTATCCCAAGGATTTCACTGCAAGAAAAGTATGTACATAAAAATCCTCATGAATTCGGATGGATCTCCACCTGAAAGCCCTCAAGAATTAGAGTATGTAGCCTTGTTGATAAATTTAATATTTTAAATTAAATGTTGGTTAACTTCACAGTAGTTTGGTATGAATTTAAAGTTTTACGGAAGAGTGGTGTACATTTAAATGGTGTACACTCATATGAGATGATGACTGTGTGGCCAATTACGCAGAAAATGTCTGAAGCCAGAAAGACAAAGACAAAAAACAAGCATAAATATTGTTGCGGCATACCCTGGGTGGAAGGATTTGATGACAGAGAAAATTCTAGTAGTAATGCCCAAGTTGCTTCTTCTTTGGTTTGATCAGGTAAGGGAATTAATTTCTATATAGACTGCTCTCTAAAGCCCACTAATGTCTGCGTAATCTACTTAAAAACTCTGTTTCACGTCAATAGATGGCAGTGCAGTGTCTAATACTATTGTGGTGATTTAAAGTATAAGAAAAACTACTGACTGCACCTTTAAATAACACTTTGTGTTTCTGAAGTAATACACAACCATTTTTTTTTGGTGTTTGCTGCATTGTTTTTGGGAACAGTTGTAAATTATTCTCTAGGGTTGCTTGTAGCAACTGGATGGAATTTCTTTAGACCCAAGCTGACATCCTGCCTGAGTGCCTCATCTGGAACTTTGTTTGTTTTGCAGTACCCAGTCCTCTTCGCGCCACTCCCCTGGGAGCCTGAAACTGGGGGCCTGCTCCGAGTATGTCAGAGTGCGGTTTCATCTGAGCGTGGGCGACACGCTGAAAAGACCCGTTGTGCTGCGGTCTTGTGCTGAAACACAGACCCGTGCTTTCGTTAAGCGCTCTCATCCTTGAGAAAATGGCAGGAGACTGTTCTCAGCTCGTAGTGTAGCAGTCAGCGTTATTTTTATTCTCTTCACTGCCGTCACAGACTCATATATTTTGCTGTATATAAAGGAAGCATGGTAAATAATGTGTTTCCCCCTCCTGTGGGGGAATGTTTCCTGTAGATGTGTGGGACAGTAATTTAAGGCTGCAATGGGGGGACATCCCTGAGTTCACACAGATAGACAGGAGGTCTCGGTAGTCTTGCTCTGGCTGTAGCTCAGGCATCCCAGGTGGCCCCCAATCCACCCACACTCTTCCCACCTCCTTTATTTGGTGCTCCTGGACCTCAGGGGTCCTCATCTATGGCTTTTGTTTTTCTTAATGCATAGCACTTTTTCTCACCTCTTTTTTGCTTCAGATGTGGCCGTGGTTTGTAATCACCAGTGGTTTGTAATCTTGCACTGCTAAAGTCTCATTTTGCGGGTTTAATGCAGTTCTGTGCCATTTACCCAGCAATTATCTTTTTAAATACGGTTTAATGCTGCTCTGTTAGATTATGTGGACGATGGTGCCTGCAGACTTCACCTGAGCTGAACTCTACCACAGTCACTGTCCCTAACTTTAATATACTAGTCTAGCCTCAGACGTCATCCCCACAGTTGGTTCTCTGACTGTCTGATGCATGTGTGCACAAAACTGGAAAGCGTGTGTGAAAATCAGAGACTATCAGATTGCTTGACTGCCATGCAGCTTCTGGGAGTCGTGGTGAATGGGTTTCTAGCAGTCAGCCGGGACACAAAATTGTATTTAATAGTTTCTGAGGAGGAACTAAACATTTGTAGGGTTTGTGGCTTCAAATCTTTGAAATATGCTTTTAGAAGAAGGTAAAGTAGATATCCACAAACAGTAGTGTCTAGTCTGATTTCCAGTGCTTTCTTTACAATCATTTGTGGATATGTTTGCACAATATCCTCAATGATTTTAAAGATTTATTATCCTATGAAATTTCTCAGAGCTGCTTGATACTAAATGACATTGTAAATGCTTTTTGACTACGTCAATCGGATGATCTGTTCATGCCTAAAGGTACAGTCACAATTACACTTGTTTGGTGAAATTCTGCAAGCTATTCCCAGTCATTTAAATTGGAATCTGCACAATCTGGATTTTCCTGATTGAGTTAAAAGGGTCCCCAAGCAGTTTCACTTGTTCAAGTTGGTCACACACACATTCGCCACACTGACCAAAAGAAAACTGATTGGTTTGAAGGTGATTCACCTTAATGTGGCCATACCTTAAGCGTGTTTGTAATTTGAGTGAGTGGACCAGGCATAATGCCAACAGTCAAAAGTCTGTACATAGATAATTTTTATCTTCAAACACAATGGAAAGTCAGAGACCGTTCCTGACATGCTGGCAAAATGCATGAATGTTCATTTGCGGTTTTGGCCGTGTCCACATGAAATGTGATGAAGGAATGTGAGTGTCTTGGGCTGAACTCACTTGCAGTGCTTTGCTGGAAAATCCCATCTGTGAGAATCAGACCAGGCCTGAAATAAATACAGCGGCAGAAGGCATCTTAATACCAGACAGAGTCTGGACTACTGCCACTTGGACTCCTTATATTACCCTTATTTTTATCCTTGTATTGTATCTGTGCAAGATTCAACTGCTCAAGTAACATTTAAGATGCAAACGCTTCGACATGTCAAACGTGAAATGCAATGCTCGTAATAGGTTATACTAACTTCAGATGTTAAGGACTGTTTTGGACTGGATTCAAACATTCTTCACTGATAGTCGCTGTTACCGACTCTTTATCACCAAGCAACTAAAGCCACTGTAATTACAGGTGTGTAAATGTAACACGACAAGCCAGTACAGCAAACATGTTGCAGTATAACAAAATGGGCCCTGATCAAATGCAGGAATTTAGTTATTTGATTAGATTTTGTTTATTAGAGAGAGAGAGAGAGAGGGAGAGGGAGAGAGAGCTAGAGAGCAAGAGAGCAAGAGAGCAAGAGACAGAGAGGCCAAGAGGAAAGAGTGGAAATGAAGTTTCCATTCCGTGGTGCAGTTGTTTGCCTTTGCTGCAATTTGGCGGGAATCCTGTGGCCAGACGTCTGCCTTCAATTAGGAGGCTGAAATACCCCACTGTGTTTCTACTCTTGGAATCAGGATGTATACATCATCTTCAACATTTTGAAATTGCTTGGCTGGTGTTTGCGTGTTTATTGAGTAACATGTCTGCAAGCAATTGACACAGCTTTTGGTGAGTGTTTTCAATTAAAAATTAAAATGCTGTCCTGCATGAGGTCACAGGCTATTTTCATGACTTTGCATTTTTGCTGTTTTCCGTAGTTTGCATTCTGCTGTTATAGTGTTTATCTTGGGATATTGTCTGCATCCTTTTGCCCAGCGGTAGACTACAGATGATAAACCTAGTTAAGCAAACAGGAACAAACTGGCCAGCATAATATGATTTTACAATAATCATTTTACCTTAAGGGTGCTGTGAACTCTACACCTCGTGTTATTTTGACGTATTGCTATTGTTTTAATTAGTCCATACAGTGAATAAAACATTTTAAAGGGTTAGTTAACCCAAAAACGAAAATAATGTCATAAATGAAATGACTCACCCTCGTGTCGTTCCAAGCCCGTAAGACCTCAGTTCATCTTCGGAACACAGTTTAAGATATTTTAGATTTAGTCCGAGAGCTTTCTGTCCCTCCATTGAAAATGTATGTACGGTATACTG
>JAOTRC010000014.1:5839450-5851367 GCA_027497675.1 Cyprinella lutrensis | reverse complement strand
CAGTGCACAAACTTTTATTTTGGATGCGATTAATCATTTGACAGCCCTACTCTGCTGACAGGCTCCATAATTGACTTTTTATATTTATTTTGTTGTTGGTACATTAGGAATTTTACGGATATAAATATTCCTTACTGGCTTTGTTTGAAACTTTTTTTGTAATTTTTTTTTATGTTATTATAAATCATCTAAGTCCCTATGAAAATAGAATTGATTAACTGATGTTTTTTCTTGCTTATTCCTACTGGTCATTGTGTCATACTGTATACAGTATCATATAGCAAGCCAATGGAATATTCCTGATTTGCTTTCCACATGTATTTCTAGTGACAAAAATATGTACTATATTAATCTAATTCAGATGACCTTTCAGCTCATCTACCACATTTATGACGTCAGTGGGACAATGTAATGGCTGCGAATACAAAAACACAAGAACAGAGATACGAAGAAAAACATAAATCATTTTTTAGAGATCTCAAGTTAGCACCAGACCCTACCAAATCTTCTTTTTGGTTTAAATTGTTTGTGTTTTGCTGCTTCAGTAAGAATCAGGCCAACTCAACTTAAACTAGCCTATTAACCATAGGGCCATGTTTTTGGGCCATGTCTGCTGCATTTCTGAAGCTATGGGGGTGATATTTTTGTTTATTATTCACACTGGATCCCGGATATTCGCTGTGCGTGTTTGATTTTCTACATTGGATTATGCAAGACTCGCATGAAAAGCAGACTTACAGAACTGTAATGAATCAAGGGTTACATCAGTGGAATCAAGGGAATCAGGGAGATTTTATAATAACAGAAGCTCCTTTCACACTCTAGCTTGAGCATCAAAGCTACAGAATCCAAGTTTTTTGTGTGTAGATAAACCCCAGGGGTTTACCAGCTCTAACAGTAGCAACTCGTGGCTGTGTTTCTCTCTTTCTCTCTCTCTCAGAGTTTTCTGAGATGGGCTGACACTTCTGACCTTGATGCTAAATGGATGCTTCTTTAAGCTGTCACAAACCATTTCTTCACACTCTGTGCCAGACACGTCATTCAGAAATGCTTTTAACACCCTTTTTCTTAATCCAATGTGAAGATGGTGGAAGACAGATTACCTGAGTTCCGTTTTCATGTCTTTCCAATTTATTTTATTCCACTCTGTTTGTTTTATGATGACCTCTGTGTCTTTGAATATCTCAAACATGATTCAGACTTCCTGATTGCTTTAAGAGCTTCATTTAAACTACCTTGTGCCTATTTAAATTGTGCCTTCACTCACCTTCAAGGAGGATATTGTTTCTCAGGCACTCAGGCGGCTTTGTCACGGTGCTCTTTTGTGGCATTATGCGCTATCCGATTTAAGACCTCTCCAGCAGTGAAGTGCCAGGAGGCTGGGTTGAACGGTGTAAGACAATCCTTCTTCTGAGGACCGTCTTCTCATTGATTTTTATTATCAGGATAAATAGTGTGCCGCAGCTCTCATTACAAGACTGTGTCTTTACAGATGTATCTCTAATTTCTGAGAAATGGCCTTCTGACACTTCTGCTACTGTAGATGCTAAATTGGATCGAATGGATTATATTAATGAAATGCCATGAGATAGCTTTAGCGTTTCTGCTTCTCTCCAACATGGTCGGAATTCACTGGAGTGTTTTTGTCTTAAGTTCACCTGTGACATTGGCATTATGAATCTAGGCTTTCACAGTAATGATTTCTGAAGACACTCTGACGATTAATGGATAGGAAGATCGGTTTTAAAGGCGTTGGATTTAAATAGAGCACAAATGCATTAAAAGTTTTGGTTGAATGACGAAGGGTTACTTTCGCAAACCCTTGCAGTTTCCCCCCACTTCAGTTGAAACGTTCTCTTATGCAGTGTAAAGTAAGTGTGCAGGCTTAATGCATCAATGGCAAATTGCAGAAAATTGACTACTGGTCAGACAAACTTTTTTCTTTTATCCGTCTTTTATACCCTTCCAAGCTGTCTTTAAAATCTGTATTGATTTCTTTCTTCTGGAATACAAAGGATGATATTTTTGTGTCTGCGTTTAAGATTAATACAGCCCGAACCTCATCGTCGGTCCATTGGTCGTATATTTTTAAGTAAATTGTTGATTCGAATAGCAAACAACTCTAACTGCATGCACCGCAATAGGCTTTTAACAATGGTTGTCGATATAAAATGCTGCTTGAATTAAACTAATCAGCATGTTCAGCGTCCAAGTCCCACCCCCAAAAGTTCCTGAACTTCAAAAACGTTCTACCTCACGAGCAGAACTTCCTGAGGGGGAAATTTTTACCCAAAACTTCATTTAGAGACTGGTCTCTGCGGTCCAAACACAGAGTACCACCCCAAAGTCTCTAGTTCCTGGGGTGGAAACAAGGCTGTTCTCGAACAACTTGAATTAATAAATTATGACAGAATTAAAATTTTACCTGCATATTACCCTGAAATGATACAATTGTACGATAGAAGCTGATCTTTTTATCCAAATTATTATAATGGAATACTGTAATTCATTGCAAGGAGATGGTAATATTGTTCTTATATCTAATGTCCATTCTTGCATTCGTTTAACTCTTAACTCTCAAAGTTAGCCGTGTTGTTTATCCGCAGTTGCTTGTTAATGGCTGATATTGGAGAGCGGTCTGTGTAGAAACGCATGGATCTGTTTCGTGGAGGATGTGGTGTCATTATTAGCATAATAAGACCTGTGTTTTAAATCCCATTGGCTTTACATGCAGCGTCCGTGTAGAGCATAGCAACCTGCCCACCGACAACCTCTGCCAAGCAGGAACGATTCAGACACAATGGGTTTGCACTGCAGCCAGCAATGCCTGAACCTTCGCATTCTTATGCGTTTATTTCACGATTCTGTTGATCTGTTCTTCTGGATCGTAGTTTTGTCTGTATTCTTCTAATAATCGAGAACGAAGACAAGCTGTTTCCCAGTTCCCACTGACCATGAAACCGCTCCTTATCTCCTGTGGTATGACGTGCTTGTCATTTGTATGCACCACATGTACACCAGAAACCCTCGTCCCAGTCTAGTTGCCATGCACACAACACACTAACCGGCTCAACATGCTAGGAAGCGATCACCTTTCAGACTGCATTCATGATTGGAGCAATAAATGAATGACCTTCGCCTGCGCTCAAAGGGAAGATGGTGTCATTAGTTGTATTAATTGTTTGTTAAATGATGACTTTGTTGGGACCAAAGGCAAAGCGGTGTGGTCTTTGCTCTTTTGTTCGGCTTTAATGGTCCTAGCGGCTGCAGTCACGTTGAGAACACAGATTTGTGTGTGTGTATGAGAGAGAGAGACAGAGTTAATTGGTGTGTCTCATTGCCAGGCGAGAGGAGTTGTGCCTTTTGGGAATGACACGGTTCCAGAGGTGCAGCAAAAAGTATTTAATTGGATTCGGCAGAAATTCCTCAGTCTTTTTCTTTCTTTCTCTCCCTCTGATTCACACAGTGACTCTATCGGCTCTAACAAACCCTATTAAATTTTGCTCATTAATTTCCACATGTAGCTTGCAATAGCAGTCCGAAAACAGTAAATCTGACTTTTTAACGAATCGTCTTAAAGACAAGTCACTCCCGTTCGTCCTGTGGAGATCCTCATTATATTGGCGAATGATTGACACTGTATGGACACATACACACTGCAGTTAAACATGGTTTACATCAACAATACATTTCGTTGCATTGTTATATTCTGATATCTCGATATAACAATGTATCATTACACCTCTAATCTTTATAACAGAAAAAAACAATAAGTAACAGTTACTATGCATCAAGACTAGTGCTGTCAGGTTACCAAAATTTTAGTAGTTGGTACCAATGTCACGTTTTTAGTACCAACCATCAAATACTGAACTATTTAAATATATATATTTTTAACTATATGAAAATAATTAAACCGTTTGAATGAGTTATGATAATAATTATTAGTAATATATTATAGAATGTTGCCTTCATATATTTTATTCTTTTAAATCTCTTATTTACATCATGTTGAACTTGGTTATAATATATAGACATTACCAATACCAATAGTCAAATATAGGAATTATTAAACAAAAATATTAGCTAAGTGATAACGTGTTTCCGCATGTTGTTATGGTGTTCTGGTAGTTCACGTCGGATCTCTCAGACAAGTTCTAATTACGTGTTCTACAAGGAAGTAAATGTTTTTTTTTACAAGTCAGAATCTTGTAATGACTCATTTAGACATGACGTGAAAACACCTAAAATGTTTCCTTTCGCTGACAGAATATCAAATAAGAAAAAAGGATTTTCCCTCTATTTTATGTTTTATTACTTAATGACAAATTGGCTTATGGTGTTGGCATCCTTAATTGGCATCCTAGAAAATATCCATTCAAGTAATTTTTTGCACAATATATTTTTGAATTAATGTGTGTCATGATGAAATCTACAACATTTTTTTTGAAATCTTCATTTTTTTGATTTTTTTTGATGAAATCTTAATTTTTTTCTAAAATTCAATTGCATAATAATGAATATCAATACAGCCATGCTTAGCTCATCTCAGCTTGCTTAAGTTAGTTTGGATTAAAATAGCAACCACCTAACCTAACGAGTTTAATTATTGCCATGTTTCTTGTTTACAGTAATGAGATGCCAAGATGGTGCTATCGATATTGCCATGACAACCATCAAAAAATCAGGGTTGAGGGAGTTGACTCCATTACACCAAAAAACAGGATTCATTCCTTCAAACCCAGTCCTGAAATTTTGGATGTGTTCTATGATAGATTATGGGATTTTTAGACCTGTCTGTTGGCATATTTTCTGAATGTCTGAATGTTTTTGAAGCTTGTCTTTTCCCTCATCAGAGAAACATAGACTGCTTGCTTAATTTGGTGTGATATCTGATTTATGTGAAGACTATAAAGGAGCTGTTCATGTTGACAGCCTGCTTATGCTTGTGTTTAGTGCTTTTAGTGTCAATATGTCTCGATCCTATTGGTGTGGTGGGGCATGTTTTAATGTGGCTGTCCATTTGACACATTCTGATAGTCTTCCAGCATCTTACAGAGGCTGTGGCAATAAAACGACTAATGATATGGACAATTAGAGGTCGTAATGTGAGATTTGTGTCAAAGCCCTTTTGATATGTTCTCAATATTATGACGGGCCACTTTAATCTGGTTTCAGTGTCAAATTGGCTGTCAGGCCTGCTGTAATGGAAGCAGACCGTATTTCTGATTTGCTGCAGCAGTGGACCTCCCTGATATAAACACACACACGCTAATACACATGCATGCTTTCGACCACAGATTGTCGGCATTGTTTTTAATATCGCTGCTGAGCGGGCGGTCGGAGCTCAACACAAACAGACCTCTGTGTGTGTGTACGCAGGTGCCCTTCCCTGTCACTCGCTCTTTTCTGACCACCCACAGACTCACCACAGTCACACACACTCACTGTCACAGAGCTTTACTTTCAATAACACTACAGATGTCACAAGAAGATGTAATGATCTTAAATTAATTTATATTAATCCTAACTACAAGTTACAATAATGTAAACTACATTTGGTTAAAGTGTAAACTATATTTGGTTGGGTGTTTTAGGTGGTTGCCAAGGAACATCTGTGCAGTTGCTAAGGTATTTTGAGTATTTTGAGTGGTTTCAGGAATGGAATGGATTACAGGGCTCCAAACTAACCTTTTTCAAGAGGAGCAAATGAAATTAAATGAAATTGACCTACCTGAAAAACTTCTTCAAGCTCTTTCATAATTAAGAAATACCAATGGTTTTTGCCTTGCGATGTCAGAGTGTGCGTTGGCGCTGCGTTGTTATCCGCCTACCGGAACCTGTAATAACTTTTTGTTAGGCTTCTTCTGATTGGCCATCGTGGCTTTACGCCACAGCGCTTGATAGCGTTTTTTTGCGTTTTCATGTGGACAGGATTTTTTTTTTTAAACGCAGGTGTAAAAACTCTGGTTATAAAAATACCTGTATCCGTGTGGACAGGGCCAGAGTTTGTATGAATAACTGTTTGCTAGTAACCGCACACCTGCAACATGCAGGATGAGTTTAATACAGTCTGAGCTGTAGATTATTTCTGTAACAGAAATAATCTGCTTTGTTGCAATGTTGTTGTGAGCCATAATTATCGAACGTGGCTCACACACACTGGATAGACTAGGGGAATTGAATTTGAATCAAAACTCATAAACCATTAGAGCCAGACTTACTGTGAGCTACATGGTTGTTAATTGTTGGGTAAATGCTTTTGTTGAAACCATCAGCTAGCATTTTCAACTTATTTTTTTTTAAAATCGTGTTTAACATTGGAAGTCCTGGTGAAAAGACTGCATTGCCCATAATTCTCCAGAGAAACCTAAACCAATCAAAGAATTGCATCAAGCATATCGCTCCCATGAAGCACTGCAAATGATTGGGCCAGTTTACTTACACTTTTTTTAATCAGTTAAATCCCTCTTGTAGTCAAACATTTTCAATAATCACCAAAGTTACGAAAAAAAAAATCTGTTTTAAAATAGTGTAAATATATATCTACACCCTTGATTCAGTTAGTATACGCGGATCTGTGAATATGAAAATTAGCTCCGCCCCTTCACTCGCACAAGCTCAGAGATCTACTTTACTTAAGTTACTGTAGTAAACGCTGCATGATGGTATCACTCTTTATAACGTTTGACACATAACGTTAATAAATATGATCAAACAGCTAGTTTATATGTTTTTTAATTTTTCGCCATCTAAAAATTAGTATCTTTTAGAAACGCTTTGAACATCATAGAATGTCAGTGGAGAAAGACGTCATAACATCGTAATATACATGATATACATAATTCGCCCACTATATATTGCTAAAAGATTTTTCATATCAACACAAAAATATACCAAGATATCCCGGCTTCACTTGAGACTCCCTTGCTTAACGTCATTGTAATGATATGCTAATGCCCGCCCGTATGTTGATGTGATTGGTTACAGGGTAGTTTGTGACGTAAAAAACACTGGTGATTTCAGACCGCATTTTTTGAGACTGCAGTTTTAAGAAGAAAATACGTAGCAATGATGTTAACTTATGAATTTGCTCATGGTTTGACTTAAAGTATATTAAAAACAGTACATAGACATAAACGACAATACAAAGGATTGTAGTTCTTCATAGGATTGCAGTTCTTTCCCTCATTAAAGTCGTTAAGCACACGTTCTTGTACCTTTTGTCTTTGATCTGATTTTCAAATACTTGTTTTGCTTCAAATCAACATTTGTAATGTTGTTATTCACTTTGTGGTTGGTTGGCTTGGTTCATACCTTATAACTCTGTAATGAAGATATTTATACAATCCCTATGGGAAATTTAATTGGAAAAATATTTTCGGAACTGAAAAAGTGGCCATGCACAAAAGAGCTTACTAAAGCTTTGTGCTGATTTTGGATGGTTTGCCGATTGCTTCTCTCTCTTTGTGTTTTTATTTTTTGATAAAAGAAACTTAATGGTGTGATGGAGATTCTATTTCACAGCTCAGTCAGTTCGAGTAAATCAGATTAAATTTGGCGAGGAGGGCTGTGCTGTGAACATCTCACCTATTATTCGTGTGAGGAACATATAATTGGCCTGCAGAAATACACGCATGGAGGTGTAGGGGTTAATCAGTGCTGAGGTCATCAGAGGGAGACAGGGATTGATGGCTTTATTAGGGGCCTGTGGAAATCCCCTTCCTTTAGCTGAAGCCTAGCACATGAGCGCTGCTTTCTCTCACGCGTGCTCATGTGAGTTGCATTAGTACACACACACACACACACACACACACACACACACACACACATTCCAAGTTTCCACACAGTTTCCAAGACTTACAAATACTCCCCCTCCTCTAGTTCTCTCTGTTGGTCTTATTCTTTCTCTGTTCATATCCATTTAATCGTGTTCCCTGGCGTTTTTCCTTAGGAAAGGACATGCAGGAAGCAGAGCCAGTTCAGTCTGAGCTCTTACTTCTGGAGGCATAGCTAGCATAACAGGGAACACCCACTTGTTTTAGTGGTCTTGGTTCTGGTAGACTTTTATCCGTTTATTTTCTCAGTATAGAATCAATAAGCAGTTGATTTAAAGCAAGAAACAGGAAAAAGATCAGACAATACTGTGTGCTCAAAGGGTTAGTTCATCCAAAAAGTAAAACTTTTTTTTATTTTTATTTACCCTCATTCTAAACCGGTATGATTTTCTTTCTGCTGTGGAAAATATAAAATATATTTTGATGAATGTTGATAGCCTAATCATTTTGGTGACCATTGACTGCCAGAAAAACCCTGAGACTTTTCTCAAATATATCTTCTCAAGTTCTTATCATATGTTTCACATAAGAATGGGTTTAACTTCTCTTATTCTTATACGAGGGAATAAACATCTCATCTTATCCCTTAAATCATTGTGTATTTCATTACCACAATGACGACCTCAAAACTGACTAGGGGTGGGCGATATGACCAAAATCTTGTCTTTACATGAATAAATTAGATAATGATATGCAATATAGCTATTTTTGTTATTTGATCTTTATTATAACAAGTTTAAAGATGCACATTTTTAATATGTTTAACTTCCTATACAACAGTATATTAGGCTGTTGGCAAGACTTAATGCAAGGATCCAGTATACAGACACACTTCCTTTTACGATCTGTGTAAGTTCACTTAAATTATAACTGACCTTGTACTTGAACACTTGCCAAGACAGGCATGATGAGTTGACATAATTTTGTGTATTTGATTGTTCAAGTGCAATAAGCCGTGAAAGCGACCTGAATTTGAAATTGAGGCACCTTACAGTGTCCACGCTTCTGCTGTGTCAGTCAGGATGGGTACCATATTGAGGTCTTTTTTGAACCTTATTGTGCTTAAGTGCTCCCACACTTTAGTTTCTCACAGTATTTTCTTTATTGCTCTAACGTGTAAATACCTTTAAAGGCGTTGTATGTAATTTTTTCACTGTACTAAAACAGAAAATGCCATAATGTGTTTTTCAGATAATTAGGTTATTTGCATACTAAGTTCACACACTCGTTTCTCTGAAAAACAACACAACAGCCTGTTATTTTACTTTGAAATGTGTGTTCCGTGTTGGAATGTGTGTTTTTTGTTTTGGTCTCTGCGATACTGCATGTTGCCAATTTACCCAATAGTATTTCGACACCTGTCAACAGTTGACAGAGAACAGCGTATTACAGCCAATAAAACCAGCAAACAAACTGGGTCAACACAATCTCTATCAATAGACACTTTAATCATCACCACATTATTTGTTGTCATACCATTCAGCCCTACTTTTGGGAAAACTGGTCAATACATTGAGGATTAAACATGATTGGCAGTGTCCATCTGCTGAGCTGTTTTTGTTTCCATGGTAACAGTGACTTTTCTGATTGGTGAATCTCTCTACAGGATTACGAGTGGTGTAGTTCTTCACAGGGAATTATTAAACAATGAGGATTCAGCGAACTACACGATCACTTGTTGGTCAGAGATGTGTTGTTACTTTAAGTAATTGAATTTGCAATTACATGCTTTGCAGACGATAAAACGGGACTGAGCTCTTGGCTAAGAAAGCAACCAGCCTCTGAACCCTATAGCGACTGCATAGAAGTGTTCTGGCAACCATTTACACAACCCACACATTGAGGTTTTAGACTTTTGCCAGAACCATTCACATTTTCTTTTAAATTTCTTTAGGTGCTCTCCTTTGAAATGAATGTGTTCCATCTCTTATACTTTCTTCCATCTGTGTGCCTTGTCACTCTTGATTTTCACTGAGGAAAGACTTAAAAAGTGTTCACAGAGACAAAGTGAAGATGAGCGCGTGTCTGTGTCTCCAATGGCCTTTTGTTCCTCGTCTCAGCCTGTCGTTCTGCTCAAGGTGTCATTAATCTCAGCTGATGCTCACGTCAAAGCACGTGCTCCTGTGAGAGTGTGAGAGGCTCTTCTCTTATGTAAGTGCAGCATTATCGCTGTAGTATCAGTAAGACCATGAGGATGTGTCTCATGGCGGCTGTGTTTGCTGTGCCGCAGGAACTCTGAGCTCTATGGCTGATAGATAAGCCCAATAGACTTGACCTACTTTTGTTTGTTTACTTTGGAACGCTCCTTGTTTCTCTGGCCAGTGTTTGTGTACAGCGAGACATGTTGTTTCGGGTGACATGTGGGACAATGTCCTCGGCTGTCTCGTGTGGTGTTTGTTTTTGTAACATGGCCACAGTCCATCAGATGAAAGATCATTTTGATGACTTGTTATTCAATAATAATGTACTTTACATGGGTGGCCTGAGATATGCTGTATTAAAGTGGCATATGGACATGGAGTTCTTTGTTCATTTATGTATGTATGAGCAATATCACACAAGTAGTTTTTTTTATTTAATCGTTTCACTCGGATGTACGTCACAATATGAAAGAAAAGACCTGTTGCTACTTCCATTACATTGTGACTTTGAACACTGTGCATTCAGTGTTTGGTCTTTTAACTATGATTATTTTTTGCAAATTAAAAAAAAACAAATGAATAAAGCCAGACCGATATATCGGCATTTAGACGCATCATCTCTCCTTGGCCTGTTATATTGAAAATGTATGTTTTACAATTTTGGAGTATGACGTTATCCATTGCTTAATTATGGCTCATAGACTAGCTAACCACAAAGCTAGCTTGCCACTATCATCAGTCTGTTCTTTCGTGACAATAAAAGAAACAAGTTTCTTTTTAAAATGCATTATCATTTTATTTTAGTTAAAACTCATAAATAACCACAAATAACTAATGTTAGGGAAATCTGTTAATGTTTTGTTGCGCGTTTCTGAAATAAAATTTTTTTTTAAAAAATCGGCCGATATATCGGATTTTAAAACCATTGGTAACGGCCTTCAAAATCCTTTATCGGTCGGGCTTAAATAAAAAAAACTACTAAAAATGACAAAAGCGCACGCATAATAACAACATTTTTAAACAAATTTTAAACGAACCTAAAATATAAGCACAAAAGCTAATTCAAATATGAATAAATACTATAATATATTCAATAAAATAACATTCAAAACTCTCTTGAGGTGAGCCGATTGAACAGCGGCTCAGAGAAATACCTTGTCTCCCAATGCACCGCAACATCAAATCCTGACGCTGATGTATTCCTAACATGCCCAGGCAACATCCTCCAGTGATTAAAGATGATTATCGGAAGTCTTTGTTCGACTAATCCGGATTAATGCACTAGTGCTTGAACTCATGTGACCTGTGTGTGCTTCCAGCAGTCAGTGGGATCCTGGAAAAGGACAGAAACATGGCAAAGGTTGAGGGGAGTCGAGTCATGAAGGTCATGGATTTATTCTGTAAGATCTCTCCCAGGGTATAGCTGAGTGTTTAACCACACCAGACCCAAGCAGATAAAAACACTACAGGCCCAAGACCTGCCATTTATCTTCTCATATAGAGCTTTTTATGCATTTTATGCATATGCATTACAGTATGTGCATAATTTCACACTATAGACTTCTCACAGTAATTGCACAGAAATCCACCAAACAAATAGGCTATCCGCCACAGATGTCTCCGTGTGGAGCGCTTCATGTGAGGTGTCAGGTGGAGAAGTTAAATTGCCGTTACCCTGAGAGCAGACGCTTCAGCACACAGCTGTTTACTCACTATCAGGCCTCAGTCTGTCATCAGCATCTCGTTTCACTGGCAAACACACCATGAGGAACACCTCCATCTTTTTTAACAGTAACCCAGTGTTTAAAGCAGGGCTGTGCTTTTAAAATTGAACTAAAAATGCCTTTAAATTAGGGCTGTTAAATGATTAATCGCGATTAATCGCATCCAAAATAAAAGTTTGTGTTTACATAATATATGTGGGTGCACTGTGTATAA
>JAOTRC010000014.1:5755212-5770238 GCA_027497675.1 Cyprinella lutrensis | reverse complement strand
AATTGTGTGTGTTCAGGAGGCAAACTTAGGAAAAGTAGCCAAGTCTTGTACCGCTCAGATCAAGGGAAGTATTTTTTTTTTAATCAAAACTATTTTGCCCACATTTGTCCAGAACACAGTTTTAGGGTTAATTTAGAGGTCAAAGAAAGCGCTGGGACTGGTCAGTGGGTTCATTATTTATTCCAGCAATGTTTCGATTTGCATTGTGTCCTTGTAGTGATAACGTGCTAGTGTTTTACCTTTTTTTGTTTGTGTGTTTGTTTGTTTTTTGCAGGATGAGTTGGACAGTTTAAGTCCTGTTCTTAGGGACTATCCACATCTCCATGAAGAAGTGAAAGCCTGGGTGAAAGATCAAAAAGTTCAGGAAATTTTTATGCAAGGTAAGATGATCACAGTAGTAGTTCTTCCTGAACCGACTGCCAACTCACTTTCAGTTGTAGCTCTTTTCTTGAACGGAATGCTCACTCTTCAGGATCCGAGACAGAAAAGTCCCTTCCTTTTCACTTGGTAAGGGTGTTGTTGTGGTCTTGGCAGAAGGTCTTGTTTACAAAGTCCATAACAAAATTCCAGGCCCACAATTAGTGATAATTGTTGAACTTGGCAGTTGACAAGGCCAGAATGGAAAGCATGTCAGAGCCAAAGGTTTTGGTGGGGAAACAGAACACAAAAAGAAAAGAAAAAAATAAACGGCCTGTGGTTTTGTGCAAACGTTGCTCCATGGTTTATGTGCATGTGAAACTTGATGTCAGGGAGATGCATTTTGGGTTGTTGTAGGCACAGGGACAGCTAGCAAGGCATATGTGCAGTGTATTCAGGAGTAATTAATGGGAATGACCTGCCCTGCACTAATGAGCTCCAGTCAGTTCGGACACCTGCCAGCGTCCACTGCGCCTAACAGCATATACTGTAGATACAAGGTTTGATGTGTCATTTCTGAGGTAAAGGTTACCCAGAATTAACAAAAAGAGAGCTTTTTTTGTTGTTGTTTTTTTCCAGTGTCCAAGGGCGGTTGAGCTCCAAAAAATATCAAAAAGGCACCATGAAAGTATTCTGACTACTGCCCTGTTGAAATGACTTGAAGAATTAATGCAAAGAAAAAAATTAGGGTAGCCAGTTATGTGATAATGTGTATACTGGGACCCAGAAATAGACTTTTGTCCACTGTAGTGGACATTATATTTTGGTGTATTTCTCTGACACCATGCATGTCACAATTTTTTTACTGGATGTCCTGTAAAGAGCACATTCAGGGCAATACAGAGATACCAAATGTTTGTAGGTTTCACGATGAAAACATCTTCTCCTTGGTCTTTAAAAATATCTAACATTCATTTAGTGATCAAATGTAGCACTCTTATGGAAATATGATAATTTATTGTAATTATAAATTAAATCAAACTTTTTTTCCAATTGTATTTCATCAACCAACATCTCAGGAAAATGATATGGGGTTTCAAATAAAAAAATGACTTTCTGTTACAGAGCAGGACATTGATTTCATACATGTCCACTGTAGAGGACATCAGGACATAAATCATGTTTATCAGGCATTCTGGGAGACATAACAAGTGAATAACATCAAAATTCTAATGGCATATTAGATATTATTATTAAAATGTTGCTTATTATTACTCCAATTCTTACACTTCTTTTTTCATTAAATGTTGCTCTAAGAACACTTTAATGAGCAAATTAGATACAGTTTATAGATACATTGCATTGAATGGAAATATTAATTTATGCCAATTTTACCCACATATTGCATAAAGTAAAATGTATCAATTCATTCCGTTATATCTTTCATAACATATTTGAGAATCGTCTTTATACAAATTTTGGTTTAAAAAAATCCTGAAACCCCAAACTGTATTGGTGATTGAAAAAAAAAAATCCCATTGTTTTGCCTACACATATCATTTTATGTAATAGAATTGTTTAACAACTGAGTCCTGGTGTCCACTTCAGAGGACATATATGAATAAAATATAATTTTTCAAAAATGTTTTTTTTTTACCATTTGTTTCTTATGCTCTAAACAATGTGATGACAAAAATATAGAGTAGAAATGCCATGCTGAAATTAAATTAGTGTACTAATAAAAATCAAAGTGCATTTTAGAAAGTGTTTCTGGTTCCTGATATCTCCAGGTCCCTATTCATTGAATGGCTACCGTGTACGAGTTTACAGACAGGACTCAGCCACCCAGTGGTTCACGGGCATCATCACCCACCACGATCTCTTCAGTCGCACTATGGTTGTCATGAATGACCAGGTATATCTGATACCATACAATGTTTTAGTTCTCTAAAATGTTTTGCTTAATAAGATAATATGGTATGAGACGATCTGCTACTGATTATTACTATTACAATAAAAAATGGATCATTTTCATTTCCTTGGTTTAAAATAAACCCCAACAACTCTATGTGCAGGTACTAGAGCCTCAGAACGTTGACCCTTCCATGGTACAGATGACCTTTCTGGATGATGTAGTCCATTCTTTATTGAAAGGAGAAAACATCGGTATCACGTCGCGACGCAGGTCTCGCTCAAGCCAGAACAGCAACACTGCCCACGTGAGTGTAACCTACAAGAGCACACGCATATCTCCATCCCTATATGTGCTTTTGTGCATAGATGATCTAGATCTAGCTGATCAGCGCACCTGCCTTCCTGGATAACATGGTTCACTGATATATGTCATTTTGTATTTCTGTCTTGTGCATGTCTGTCTCAGTGTGCTGTGTACTGGACGTTGTGTCTGTAGCTAGCTTTGAAGTAAAGTTCCTATGTGCTTTTTTAAGAAAACTATAGCCTTGTAGAAAACACATATCATTGCTCCCTTCATCATTAACAAAACTTCTCTGTTCCACCTTGTTTTTTTTGTTTTTGTTTGTTTCCTTCTCTGTTCCCCTGTTTTAAACATTAATTGGGGATATGCAAGCAGACCACAGGAGGGAGACCAAGCGGCTCTACAGGAATCACTCAGGTACCGGGCCGCACCCCCCTCTCTCCATAGATTTAGAGCTGCTTTTGTACCACCTGCATATCCCTGTCTATTATAATTAATTTATTACAAGTGCTAATTTTCCAATTAAATAATGCTTACCCCGATTACCGTTTCACGTGCTGTGCTTGCATGGATTAAATTTGGGGTGTAAATATTTTTTTGAGATATAGGTTTGGAAAGCATTTTTTAAGAGCCATAGGAACTCTTCTTTTAAGCCTAGCTCTGTGACCACATTTTTTTTACAGTGTGTAGTGCAGTTGTTGCTGGCAAGGAAATGTTTTTGATTTTGGTGATTTTTAACTTAAAAATTCTCTCTCACTCTCTATAACCTAAATCCATTACAAGTCCTCTCATGCTTGTGTTTGTGCTCTTTTTGTGTTTTTCCAGGGTCATTACACACGTGCCCAGGCCAACAGCCCCAGACCTGTAATGAATTCCTCTGGCTCCACCCCCAAACAGGCCTCTCAGGCCCAGCAGCAGCAGCAACAATCCCAGCATGTGCAGCAGCAGGGATCCCAGCAACACCAGCAGCAGCAGCAGTCCTCACCAGGTCAACAACGCGGCCCACGATCTTCTCGCCGGAAAGGTTCCGATAGCAGCGTTCCAGATGAAGAGAAGATCAAAGATGAAAAATCGGAGAGTGGAGGAAAAGGTAAAACACTGATTGTTCTTACACTAATTACTCTACTGCAGTGTATTGTGTTTCTTATATATTAAGGTGACTGGTAGGTCTGTAAATTATGAAAGAATAAATAGAAAAAAGTTGCTTCTGTCTTCCCCTTCCTGTATGTCATGTCTTGCTCTAAACATGGTGAATGATTTTTGTATCATGATTTTCATGATTTTTGTATCACTTGTGTGAATTTTTTTCATACATTATGCTTATAGGACTGTAGGTCTGTGACTGAATTACTTTGTTTCAGTCTTGTTTATATTTCAATGAGAAACGAAAAAGCAGTTGGAGCTCTTCACTTATTAAAGCTAAATCAATCTCCTCTTGATTGATTGGATTTTCCTCTATTATGGCTTTCATGTTATACAAAGGCCTTTTATATTTGGCTTGGCCTAGTGCTTTATATTTAAGTTGATGAAAATTCTGGATAGATTCAGTGTTAGCTTCTTGGCTGGATGGCCACCTGGTAAAAGATCATTTAGATCCTTCCATCATAATTCCTGCACTACAGTGTTTGGCAGGGTGCTGGGTCTCTGAGAGATGAGGTGAGTGCAGTCACTGCAATGAAATGGACATTTTAAGTGTGCATAAATTCTTCCAGAGTCCCATACATCACACTTCTAATGCAGCACTTAAGATTCAATCAGCCTTTAACCTAAGTACAAAATGACATCATCCTTATCCATTCTTGAATAATCAGTTTTGCACTCTTGCATAAGCTTGCATTTAATGATTTGCTGGTGGCACGTTTTGTGTCAAAGTTCTTGTTTGTGTTGAAAGTTTTTCCTGACAGAGTGGGTCTCTTTTTTTCTAGATCCTTCTAAAAACAAAAGCAAGCAGACAAACAAGAGGAGGAAAGCAGATGAAGAAGACAAGAAGGGTAGTCTCAAGCGACTCAAAACAGAAGCGTCTGACCTCTCTGAGAGCAGCGACTCTGAGAACTGTAACAAGCAGAGTGTAGACTCTTCATCAGAGCACAGTTCAGAGAATGAGCTCAAATGCAAGAGTGCTTCTAAAGTTCCTGAGGAAGAGGACAAATCCCAGGGATCCAAGCCCGTAGACGAGTTGAGTGTAATCAACAGGCTGTCTCCCTGGGATGAAATGCAGGATAAATGCGTCAAGCCGGTGGCCGTGGAGGTAACTCAGCTGGCAGACGGTGAACGGTCTGGAGAAAAGAGATCTCAACTTCCTCCTCCGGCCTCCTTTACACAGAACCAAGCCTCTGTACCGGCAGAGGTCCAAAGCTGCATTGTCGAGATGAAAAGCACTGTGAAAACCCTCCCCAAGGACCATTACAGCACAGGGACACCTAGGACACACACCCCCAAGTGCGTGATTGATATCACAGAGGATACAAACACGCAGCCCAGTTCCAGAGAGAACTCTGAGGCCGTTTCGGCCTTGTTGGCATCACAGAAGTGTGATGCCTACATCTCCGAATCAAGACATTTGGTGCTAAACGCCTCCCTCTCAGAGAGCAAGAGGCCGGATGGCTCGCAGCAGCAGAACGCTCGCAGCATAGGCAGTAAAATTGAATTCACCCACTCTGAGGTCATAAGGCCGGTGACATCAGTGAGTGAGTCAGCAGCCCTGGGCGAGAGAGGGAAGCTCCAGCAGCAGTATACATCTATGGTCATTAAAAATGCCTCACTAACCGAGGACATCAGGAAAACCCATAAACTCAGTCCTTCTCCTGAATCGCCCAAACCTAAGTCCAACTCGTCCCCTGACATCCTCAAGCCCAAGTGCAATCCTTCACCTGACATCATGAAGTCAAAAACTCACAGTATTCATGAATCCTCTAAGCCCAAACCAAATACGTCCCCTGAGGTGTCCAAACATAAACCTCGCCACCCTGAAAATCTACCAACAATAGGCCGTTTGCCACTCAAACCTGATCCAGATGTACCCCGTTCCAGTTTTAAGCCTGTGCTAGCCCGTGGGGCACTCTCTGAATCCACAAAAAGCCCTCTTGTTGTCGACAAAAATGAGCATTTTACGGTGTACCGGGACCCTGCATTGGTGCGTCCTGAATCGGACAGCAACCACGTGGCGTACCTGCACCCACACCTGCATTCACTACATGGTTCTTCTCACACCACGTGTCTCACACCCAGCTCACACCACCCATCCCACCTCCTCCCTTCTCCCTCCATGAGCCACTCGGTGCACCACCCACACCTGCTGCCCTCCGTAATGCCCACAATTTCCCCAGCCTCTCTCCTGGGCAGTCATTCCCGGCTGGATTCCACAGGACTCGGGCACCTGGCCTTGGCCCACCACCATTCCCACCACCAGCAGCAGCAGTTCATACAACAGCAACAAGGGTTGCTGGCCCAGACACATGGAGGTGCCTCATATAACCAGCTTGGCCTCTATCCCATCATCTGGCAGTACCCTAACGGTACCCACTCCTACCAATCTGGGTACAAGTGGGTACATCCAGAGAATGCTGTCAATTCAGACTCCAGCCTACGGAGGGTAAGTGTGTGTGCCTGTCTGTTCACTAGCCCTGGCTATAATATGTTTATGGTCTTAAAATGTCTTAAAAAGGACTTAAATTTGACTTACTGAAACCTGCAGAAACCCTGATATATATATATCATAACTAACCCGCTCTGTCTAGTCTGTCGGTCTCCGTGTCCTTTTTGCTTTGCGATTTTTCTTTGCGTGACAAAATTGATGTGTGGCGAAAAATGTACAAATATGAAGATATTCACTGCTGAAATCATATTTAAAAATCACTTGACATCAATCAACGTTACTCTTGAGTCAAAATGTTCTGGAGTTGGCTCGGCTTCAGCTAAGGCGCTAGGGTCGTTGTGAAGGTATGCCGTTTCTCGTTTGTTACTATAGAGTAGACCAACTCACTTTCTGGAGGTACACTGCCCCCATCTGGTATGGAATGTGGACTATGAATTGATTTTTTGGCGGACATTACACTGGGCACCTTTAAGAAACATTCTGGGTCAAATACAAGTTTAGTTCTATTAACAGCTTCAATAGCTATCTTTCCAGTCACCCAGTTTTATGCGCATTTTGGGAATAGCAAATAATAAAACACTGGATGGAAGCACCAAGATGCACATAAATTCTAAAAATGTACAAAAAAACTTTTGCGCTTATTTGAGTCAGATCAACTTTTTTATTCGATAAGAAAACATGCACGCAAACTATAATGGAAACTCTTTTACCGAATAAATTAATTGACATGCATCAAAAAAGACATCTCGTTCCACAGCATTTCAAATGCTGTTTTGGTCATTTTTAAATGCCTGAGGAAAGTCTGTCATCAAAGTGGTTCGTCATAATTGCCTCCCAGAACTGTCTTACAATACTACGTAAGATAATATGATCCGGTTTATTGCGTTTCGTCTGTATGCTCTTGAGGCACAAGCAATTTTTATATATGAAAATTAGTATAATATACAATGCCTTTTTCTATTACAGTAACTTACATTTTTCTTATATCTTTCTGGTATTAAGCACTTGTTTATCAAGAATTGACGATTTTGTTCTCTGCAGTTCACTGGATGGAAACGCTACTCTATCTCCCATTGTTCCCATAAGTTAAATTAGCAACTATGGATAGAAACATAGCTAATGGTATGACGGGTGTTAAACCACAGAAAATAATACAATAGTTTCCATATAGACCTTTTCTGTTTCTTTCAACCCAGAATATTCCAAGAAAATGTAATTCAACTGTAATTACTTTGTATTATATTGTTCATTATAAGCATGTGTGAGAGAAATCACAGAATAAGAGACAGTAATTTTTATGCGCAATTTGTGTGTTCAGACTTCTGTTAGAGAAGTGTATGTTGCCTTGAGTGCATCATGACCTTCTGAGTGCGTGTGTGTGTGTTTGTGTGTTGCAGAACACTCCCAGCCCCTGGCTGCACCAGCCCACCCCTGTAACCTCAGCAGACAACATGGGGATTTTGAGCCATGTCCCGGGCAGACCAGCAAGTGCAGAGCCTCATAGACCCATCAAGATCAGCTCACACTCCAGCCCGCCACTCTCCAAA
This sequence comes from Cyprinella lutrensis, assembly GCA_027497675.1. Taxonomy (NCBI): domain Eukaryota; kingdom Metazoa; phylum Chordata; class Actinopteri; order Cypriniformes; family Leuciscidae; genus Cyprinella; species Cyprinella lutrensis. The sequence continues at coordinate 5,762,524 of JAOTRC010000014.1, read as the reverse complement.
ACCCCCGGAGAACTCCACAAAGAGTGAGCATGCATATACTTGTGTCTCTCTTTCTTTCATTAACACACACAGTTAATCCATTCCCAGAGTCCTGCAGTGCCTGGAACTGCAGCTAGCTGTTAAATACCTTGTGACCAGAGGTGGAACAAATGCCATGTGATAGGAGCACTGTACGCTCATTCAGTGACTGGGCGCATAATTAAACTATTCTATTATAGCCCGCTGAATGTCTGTACTCATTTGAACCACCTCCAGTGCAGTTACCTAATTTCTGAGAAAGAACATACTGTAGCACCTACCCGAGAATAAATATTGGTCCAGCATCAACTATTGTACAAATTGCTCGCATATTAAAATATTCAATGTGTTTGATATTTTCAGATATGCTGATTTTATATCTGAAAATATAAAAAATATGATTTTTTAAACATTTGTAACTGTTTTCTATCATTAAATTTTTTACGGTGTTGATTTTTTTTCTTTCTTGTGTGGCTGCTTCAGGGATCAGGACAAGAATGTGTTTGTAGACCCTCTGCGTGGCCTATCCAGTGTTCACCTTAAGCAAGAGCAGGACCGCAGCCGGACACCTAACAATAAGGAGCTACATCGCCTCTACATGGAGCCACCACACAACAAGCAGCAACTACCACCACGCATTCCTCAGGATGGGCCCGACCGCACCAGCAAATATAAAGAAGAGAACCGCCGCATCCTTCTGGAGAGCATTGAAATGGCCCCCTTCACAGCCAAGATTCGCGCCGGAGAGACAGAGCGTGAGCCCTACTCCCGCATTTCCTCCCAGCCCAAAAGCCATGAGAAAGAGGTGGAGCACTCTGTAGCTGATCTGTACAAATACAAACACTCTATATCCCAGTCCCTCCCACAAACCAACTACTTCACCACACTGTCAAATAGCGTTGTAAACGAGCCACCACGACTTTTCCAATCCAAAGATCTCAATCCGTACTTCGACAAGGCACCTGCAGCCTCTAGCCCCTTGTCTTTGAGCTCATATAACACCAAGTCTTTGTCCAAGCCTCCCCCTCTCATTAAGCACCAGCCAGAAGGAGAGGGACTGGTGGGCAAGATCACTGAACAGCTCAGTCATCAAGCACCCATACACTCACTCAGTACCTCAGTGGTGACACTCAGTGAACGCTGCAGCCCAGCCATCTCTCCCTCAAGTCAGCCCAAGGGCATGCCAGCCTTGCGTAGAGCACCAGTCTTTCGCCCGCCCACCCAGAAAGCAGTTGACCGCAAGGAGGGGCCCTATGGTCGCCTTTCCCCACCCACACTCACCCCAATCCAGCCTGTTAGCTCGGCAGGAAAGGTGTCAGAACAGCAGAAACCACCCACCCTGCTCCCAGAGCTCAGGGACGAAAAAAGCGGAGCTGAGCTGGGCTCGGCAGAATCCTGGCAGACTAGCGGGGAAGCAAAGAGCCACGAGAAAGTGGCCTGGCATTCAGAGAATAGCCAAGGGAAGCCGCAGGCAGCCATGGCATCTGTTATTGTCCGCCCTTCTTCTTGCATAAAATATGACGGTTCTCAAGGTCCCAAGAATGCCTCCAAAGAGCAACTTGGTGGCAGATTGTTTGCTGGCCGCACTCAGTCAGACTGCCTGAAAGTGGCCGAGAGCTGGGAATCTGGGAGAGTCATCCTACCAAACACAAATTTGGAGGATCCCAGTGATCAGTACAACAAAAACCTGATTAGAGCATCCCCAGGTGTCGTTCCCAGCTCAGTAGCAGTTGTGGCCAATTCCGTGTGCAACACTAGGACTAATGAAGCAATTTCTACTGCCAGCAGCACGTTTAGCACGCAAAGCTACAATGGAGCAGATCTTTTGTTCTCTATCTCCGGCACTAGTGGTAGTTCCAGACTGGAAAGCACTGCTTCCAAAACCCGCCCTGCCGCTGTTGTTGAGTCACAGGAGGGAGGTTCGAGAACAACCTCCCCTAGTTCACTGTCTCAGGCCTGCTCTGCTGACTCCACACAGGCCTACTCAAAGAACTATGTTCACCTGAAGAAGGCCAAAGCGGCTCTGGCTGCGGCACAGTCTCGTGGTTCCAGCAGCGCCTCTGAGAGTGAGAGCAGTAGTGTCAGATCCTCTCAGGACTCGCCCACCATTGCCCAGGATAATTCCATGCCCAGCAATCCTCCCAGCAAAGCCAGCCCATTGCCCAACGGACAGCCAGCACAGGTGTGCCAGTCGAACTACCACAAGCTCAAGAAAGCCTGGCTCACACGACACTCGGAGGAGGACAAAAACACAAACAAATCTGAAAAGGGTGGGAATCCCATATCTGAGCTAATTAAGCCATGCTCCGTCAACCTGATTGCCCCTGCACCTAGTGATGTGGATCTAGGCAAGGACAGCAAAGTACAAGAGGACAAGCTCTCTCAGGAGGATAGAAAGACACGGCGTACCCTCAAGCGTTCCTACGAATCGGGCTCGGAGAGCGGTGATGACTCCGACTCCAGTGAGAGCAAGCTTGAACAAAGGACTAAACGGCAACCCAAGCCCACTTACAAAAAGAAGCAGAATGACCTGCAGAAAAGGAAGGGAGACAATGAAAAGGAGGAGGATGAGGTGAAGCCAAATGGTATTTTCCGGAGTGCCAAGGAAAAAACCAAACTCAAGCTGGCCAGTACTAGTAAGTGCACTTTAGTTTGAACATGCGTTTTGTACACTTCAAAGTCATTCAGCTTGCCCGGTCTCCCAAGAGTCAAAAGTACATTTTTAATGAAATTTTAGTTTCTATGGCACATTTAATATTAGATATTAGATAAAATATTGAAAGTGAATATGTTAGTGCATGTTCCAAGTGTTGTTGTATTGAAATTTATTCCCAGAATAAAAGCTTTAAAATGTTGTAATTCCTCCACCAGTGAACCAACCTATTTTGGATAATGTTACCTAGGCTAGAAATTATTCTAACCAATACCTAAATAACTGTTTAGACATTTTAAGCTGTTTTTTTACTGTGGTGGGCAATGCAGCTTTTATGAAAATTTGGCAATCATTTTTAGTAGTTGATAGTTAAAGGGTTAGTTCACACAAACATGAATATAATGTCATTATTGACTCACCCTCATGTCGTTCCAAGCCCGTAAGACCTCCGTTCATCTTCGGAACAGTTTAAGATATTTAAGGTTTAGTCCTGAGAGCTTTCTGTCCCTCCATTGAAAATGTATGTACGATATACTGTCCTTGTCCAGAAAGGAAATAAAGATATCATCAAAGTAGTCCTTATGACATCAGTGGGTTAGTTAGAATGTTTTGAAGCATCGGAAATACATTTTGGTCCAAAAATAACAAAAACTACGACTTTATTCAGCATTGTATTGTCTTTCGGTTCTGTTGTCAATCCGCGTTCAGTGACGTTGCTGACGTAAGACGCTGTTGATGTGTTATCAGTACTATTGGATTTTTTGTTCTATAGTGAGGACCATCTCAAGTGAAATGGATTGTGAATGCCGTTCTGAATGTTTCATGTTAACTGTGTGTGAGAAAGAGAGTAAGGTGTGTTTGGTGAACATCTGGATGGCAGCTGTGCAAATAGCTTTTCCTAGAATGCTCACGTTTATGTGGAAAACATCTCCAAGAGCACTTGGGTTTTTATTAGCGCTTTCTGATGATTACTGTGGAGGCTTTTTGTAACTGCATAGCGTCTAAAGCTGTAGGTCACTGTAACAGTACAGCAGGTCACAAATGTCAGTTATCCTTGCTTGTGGTTACAACTAAAACATTAACTCTTCAAACCCTGCGAACTTCTCTCACTATCCCCACCTAGTGGTAGACTGATATATCCCGGCCATGCTAATTATTGAGTAATAAATGTGTTTTTGTTTTTTTTTGTTTTTTTTTGCAATACATTGTTTTATGGATTAAGTAATGTAATCTATGATATGCAATCTGTGGAAATAGATGGTATTCCCCGATCAGTACTGAAGGACTGGAGGAAAGTAAAGAAGCTAAAACAGACGGGCGAGTCCTTCCTGCAGGATGACTCGTGTTCTGAAATCGGACCCAACTTACAGAAGTGCAGGGAGTGCCGCTCCATCCGCACTAAGAAAGGGGAAGAGTCGGCCCACTCACCTGTCTTCTGCCGCTTCTACCACTTCCGTCGGTGAGTATAAAGTGAGGAGCTTCATACCATATTTGCTGTGCACCCATCAGACTACATGGTAATACTAATAATTTGTGTAGTGTTGTAAAAAAGAAGGGGTGTTGCTGCCGTACAAATATTCAAACACTAGTGCAGTAGAAATAGACAATATAAAGCCAATGCGAAATAGAGAACATGCCAAGAAAAACAGAAGATGGTTGTTTTTAGGTTTTAGAAATGATGAAATAGCTTTTTGCAAAATGTGAATTACATAGTCTTAAAATAATTAAATCTCTACTTTTCTCTACTCAACTCTAAGTCTGACTATAAGCATTTCCTTGAGCATGAGTCATTTGAATTGAACCTTGTCAAACTGTAGCTATCCCACAATTAATTGTGTTTAAAAGATTTATGGAAGTTATTGAGTTCCATCTGTGGGCACAAAGTAAATGTAGATCTGTGTTTTCAGTGGAAAAGATTGGGACATGGATTCTAACTATTTTTTACATGTATAAAAATACTTACCGTTGCTAGGCTCCTTGATGGTTGTCTTTAATTATTCTTTCCATTTAAAGTAGGCCAGGCTCATCTTGGTTGTTCTGTGAAACGAGTTTAATGTCATTTCACAGAATGCACTAGTATTAAGTACTTGTGCTTTTCAACCGGTTTTCTCATGTTGTTGTTATAGAATTGCTCCTAGGACAGGAAATAAACTCTAATTGCACATTCTTGTCCTCATTTCCAGCCTCTCATACAGTAAGAACGGAGTGATCCGGATTGATGGCTTCTCCTCTCCGGATCAATATGATGAAGAGGCGCTCAGTCTCTGGGCTCCTGATGGTTATGAAGAAAACAACCTGGACCTGGAGACCTCTAAATACATCCTCAGCTACATTGGAGACAAATTCTGTCAGCTGGTTTTAACTGAGAATAATGCAACTACATGGATAAAGAAAGATGGTGCGTTATGTACTGCCCTTTTCTATTTATTTAACAGTATCAAAACATACATGACCTAAAACATTGTTATCAGTACACCATTATATGTATAGCAGACTAAGTCAAAAGTGAGAAAGGAAAAAGAAATAGTGGGTGAGCTCTATGAATGTCCATTTCATCCTTCTCCTGTTTGCTTTGCTCTGCAGCCAAGATCGCCTGGAAAAGAGCAGTGCGCGGAGTGAGAGAGAGCTGCGACGCATGTGAAGCCACATTGTTTAACATTCACTGGGTCTGCCAAAAATGTGGATTTGTGGTGTGTTTGGACTGTTACAAAGCCAAGGAGAGAAAGAGCTCCAAAGGTCAGTCGTCATTTTCATATTCACCTTTGAACACTGACTGTGCTTGTACTCTCCTGCTGTTGATATGCAGTAGGCTCAAAAACCCTAACTGGACTGGAAAAATGCCCAGATATTTAAAATACTGGTGCAAAAAAAGTCACTAGTTAATTCTTCTGCTTTTATTATTATTATTTACTTAATCTAACTGACTAAAACATAATCAGTTATTATTATATAAATAATTTAAATGTGACAGAAAAAAGAATACACTAAACTTAGTTATGGTATTAACAGTTATTTAGTTAAAAAAAGGGCAAACTACAGCTACCATGCAAAAAAATGCATGAAACACAAAAAGCTCACAAGAAGCATACATTGACTATAACATAAACATTGTGATTTGATGAAAGACAAAACAGTTCAATTTTTTTGTTCAGTTTTTCATATAAAATAAGCTTAAAATACAATTAATAAAGACACGTCATAAAAGGTGTAACTTATGGCTGCTAGTGTGCAGTTTTCGCTTTGGTTTGAATGGCAGCACTTGTGTGTGTTTGTGTGCCGTGCGATGTGGCAGTTGTTTTAGGACTGTCTAGCTCGGCTGTCTCAGGGGGTTGAGATGTGCCTCTGTCTCTTCCTCGTCTTTGTTCGCCTCATTTAAGTCCCTCATTCTTGCTGTCTTCTCCAGGCTTGAATTCTGCCGTAGGGCATAAAAAACCCCTCCAGCTCTAGAGGTGTCATTTCTGCTGAATCACATCATCGCATCTTTTCCTAAAAGGCTCAGAGCTCCTTATTTACTTTGAAGCATAAACACCACGGCTCCTCTATGGGAAAATAGGCCAGTGACAGCGCCCTTCTCTGTGCGTGTCGTTGCTCTCAGTCTCTGTGAGTAATCCACTTTCTCTTATTCCACAGATAAAGAGCTGTACACTTGGTTGAAGTGTGTCAAGGGACAGCCTCATGATCACAAGCACCTGATGCCAACACAGATCATTCCAGGAACTGGTACGGAAAGAGATGCTTTCACTCTGTCGTGATCCCAGATTGCTTGTAGTTACACCTTTGGCTGGAAGTAGAGAAATGTGCTTCTTTGACTTGTTTGTTTTGTCTGTGTTTTAGTTCTAACGGACTTGGTGAACGCTATGCACATGCTCAGGGAGAAGTACAGCATTAAATCACACTGCTCGTGTGCTGTGAAGCAAAACACCCTCTTCACCAAACTGCCATCCACCAATGGCGTCTCCCAGGTATGTGTTTGTCAATGGGCAGACCATAGTCATAGTCATGCCATTTTGTAATTTTACATGAATGCAAACTGTGAGGGATGTTTGGTTGTGGTACTGGATGTTGAGAATCATGTCGGTACACTTCAAAAATGATTTTCCTACTTAGTATTTTTTGTCTTGTTTTCCAATACACATATCTAAACATTCATAAGGTAAGATGCTACAGGCATAGAACTGGTCAGTTTTGAGATTTTTGGTTTATTTGGCTAAAAGGTGCCAAGCAAATACATTTTCATAAGATGTTGTTTCAGCCTAATGGAAAGAAAATATCCAACATACTCTTTTAAGGGTTTATTTTGTTGTACTTTATTTGCACCTGTAGATTTCAATTACAGTACATATCTTTCATATCTTAGAATACTATCTGGCCATTTTCTTAAAATTAGTTTTTTTTCTCCTGCTTTCTTGAAATCTTCACTTCAGTGGCACTTACATACACCACACATTGCAGTTTTATTCCTACCTGTATTCTAAAGGTTTTTACTTAGGTGTTTGTTTATATATCATTTGCCTGATTTTAGACATTTCTTTCTAAAAACATGGTGATTTTTTTTCTGGCTGTTGACAGTGTTTTCTGATTATGTATGGAGTGATAAAAAATATATATATCCAGAATCCCTTCCAGAATATATTTGCCTGT
>JAOTRC010000014.1:5697974-5719042 GCA_027497675.1 Cyprinella lutrensis | reverse complement strand
TATGGAAGTCAATGAGACCAGAAACTGTCTGGTTACTGATATTCTTCTAAATATCCAAAAATCGGCTGAATGGATTCGAAAACGGTAAAACCCAATTGTTCAACTCTGGGGGAGTGGTAAAATAAGCCTATTTCCCAAAAAAGTGGAGTATCCCTTTAACAAAAGTACAAGTTTCAAGAGAGTTCACCCAAAAATGAATTTATTCACCCTCAAGTTGTTCCAAACCTGCACAAGTTTCTTTTTCTGCTGAACACAAAGGATATTTTGAAGAATATTGGTTACCAGACAGTTGCCATTTAGGTGTTTCCATCCATATTCAAAATTTGCACATAAGTTAAATTTGCAACTTTGGGTGGAAACAGCTGTTAATTCCATTAATTTTTTTTCCTCTAGAAGTCAATGACTACCGTCAACTGTCTGGTTACAAACATTCTTCAAAAAAATCTTGCTTTGTGTTCAGCACAATAAAGAAACTCAATCAGGTTTGGAACAATTTGAAGTTGAGTAAATGATGACAGAGTTTTCATTTTTGTGTGAACTATCCCTTTAACGTATGAGCTTGTTAAGCTTCTGATTTGGCCATACACCCCGTTCGTAGACTTATATTGAAAATAACCCAGAAGTTGATTTTAACACACCAGCAAAATCACAAAAACTCATAGCTTTCCAGTTAACGAACTCTGCATTCGTGTGAGTACGTGTTCAGTCACGCCAAATGTTCCCTCCACAACCAGAAAGCCCGTTCGTCATGCGAAAAATCTTTCTAATAGATCAAACTCTAAAAAGTTTGATCTATTAGAAAAGTAATAGCATACCTCTACCCATCAAGCCTGCCGGCGAATGCCATGGGACGAGTTATGCATAACTCTCTAAGTATGAACAATAATAAAAGCGATGCTTGCTTTAGCAAAATGAGAGCTGATGAATGTCTGTGAGAAAAAAAAACACAAAGGAGAAAGATACAGTGAACATAAGAAGAGGGAGAATTCTTCCCAAGTAAGGGAAAGGGAGGGTAAATGATTGACTGATCTTTTCAGAAAGAGATAGGAATGGAATGAGAGAGGGAAAGCGAGAGCGAGAGATGAAATGAGCTCTTCCTCTCGCTGCTTTCTGCTTGAGAGCATTCCTGTGCAGCGATGATGTCATGAGAACTGGCCCGGGGCAGACAGGCCTGCTAATGTTGTTCAGAGAGGAGGGGCCGCACTCTTTCACCTCACCGAGAGACAGAACCATATATCACTTCCATACAGCACGCAAATATGTGTGTCGGAAGAGAAGCTCAGACACAAACACAGTCAGTGTGTGTGTGTGTGACCTTCAGGAATTCTCCAAATTTTGCTTTCTTGTCATGTTTTAGGCTTCTGTCATGGTTATTTGCTCTAAATATCCAACACTTTTCCTGAAATTTGTCATTCTTTAAACAACATTTAATATACAGCCCACATCAGCGTAGTCAATAGCAGTATGAAACAATGCTGTTGTAATAGATACAGACCGGGAGATTAAAGTGAGACCACACTTTACCTGCCTCCTGTAATTTACTGTCTCTAAAGCAGTTGTATTATTTTGCCTTGAATCATAATAATCAATATTTACTTTCAAACCTGTATGCCGTTTCCCTGGAACGCAATTGGAGACATTTTGAAGTGTTCCCATACAACTGGAAGCAAATTAAAGTAGTCCACACAACTTGTGTGCGATGTTACATCTTCTGAACTTCTCAAAGCCTGAAATGGCTATTGTTTATGACAATAAAAATGTCTTTGTACTCGCTTAAACTATAGTTGCGTGTTTTTCTTAACCCCATCACACAAGTGCTCGACAACACGGCCGTCTAATGTTGTTGCATCTCCAGTAGTTTGTTGCTTGTTATGTATTGTTTGTTGCATATCTGGCACACAGTATTTGTGTACTATGCTAATGATTTATTTCATGGTCACTGTTAGGGCTGGGCAAAAAAAAATATTGTTTTTTGATTTATCGTTTTTAAATGTGGTCGATTCAATATCGACTCTCAAATGCCACGAATCGATCTTTTTTTTCTGTATTTATTTCCGCAAACATTGAACATAATATCTGATTGTCTTTAATCTTATTACAAGATTTCATCCTATTATTTATCTTAACCATTTCGCAATGTTACAGCGGTGAGCCTGTCATTCATTTAGTGCTGAACATCTGAACCGATACCGAGCCCTTGCAGCTGTATGCATACCCTAGCATATACGCAAATACCAAAGATTATTTTGGGCTTTAGAGCGCTGCACTGTTATCTTGGCAATACCATGATAATATCAGACACGTTGTTTCAATTACGAATTGAGTTTTTTTAAGAACTTTTTTGTTATTGCTAAGTTTTTTTGCAGTCCTCAAGTAAGAGTATTCCACATCAATCACATGAGGATACAGGACAGTTAGTATGTATACTGGCATAAGATCCAGCTGCTTTTCAGGTATTAGGTACAATTATGCTATCAGATGGTAATACCATAGGATTTTAGTATTGAATGATTACCTCTTTCATGTACTCTAAAGCATTTTAAAGGGATACTCCACTTTTTTGGAAATAGGCTCATTTTACAACTCCCTTAGAGTTGAGTTTTACCATTTTCGAATCCATTCAGCCGATTTTCTGATATTAAGAAGAATATCAGTAACCAGACTGTTTCTGGTCTCATTGACTTCCATAGTAGGAAAAAAATATACTATGGAAGCCAATGAGACCGGAAACTGTCTGGTTACTGATAGTTTTCTAAATATCAGAAAATCGGCTGAATGGATTCAAAAACGGTAAAACTCAACTGTTTAACTCTGGGGGAGTTGTAAAATGAGCCTACTTCCAAAAAAAGTGAAGTATCCCTTTTTTTAAATAAAAATATACAAACATATAATACTGTAATTTTAAATTGTAAGAAAATTTTATAATATTATTGTTTTTACTGTATTTTTTGATCAAATAAATGCAGCCTGGGTGAATATAAGAGACTTAAGAAAGTTATCCTTAAAAGAGAAAAAAAATGTATAAAATGTATTAAAAAAATATAAAAATGTATATTTGATGGAGATTCCTGCAAATGCACTTCATTATTAATTCGGTATTAGGAGTTATTTCTTAAATATGCATGTCTGTGTAGTATGAACACTAGTATTAAATAGCATTAAAATGTGTTTTGCATGTAAACACTAGTTGTAAATAATTTTGGAAAAGTGACCACTTGTCAGGGTGTTCTGGGTGGTTTCTATGGTGTTGCTTAAGGCGGTTACTCTGGCGTTCAAGGTTTTTGCTAGGGTGATGTTTACTAGCCAAAATCAATGATTATTTGTTTTCTAGACATGACTGGTGTCCCTCCTTCAGTAAGTCTATGGGATTTTTGAAAAAAATTTGTGTTAATGCTGCTGGGTGTAAGTTCAAGTCTGATAACTTAGAAAAGTAAAAGCACAACCTCTTCAACAGTCAAAAGGTTGATTCATATCTAGAACACAGATGTGTGAGATATGTTAAGTTTCAAAGTTTAATAATAAGGGTATAACCTGAATGAGCATTAATAATAGTGATACTTGCCTTAACAAACATCTTAAGGTTTCTTTATCCCAATGTTCTTCCACTATTCCAGGTCATATGAGCATGTTACATTTGAAACACCCCACAGCTATAATGTAAAAAAATAATAAATAATTGTGTTCATTGACATGTTTGCCTTGCAAATGCATTAACGCTCCATTTCCATCAACATGCCAGCAAAGCTGTGACCTTTGACCCGGCTGCTCTGCGACTGTCATCTGATTCGCTGGTGACAGAAGCTACAGTGTCGGTCCTGCTCAGAAAGCCTCTAGGCAAGTTCACTTTTAATAAGCTGCACGATTACCCTTTCCTGAGAATCCTGCATACATAAACACCTTGTATGATTTTATTAGCTGCCTCATAACGATGCTTGTGAGCTCGCGTTTCGTTTGAATAGAATTGATAGGAAACAATATCTGCCCTAAAGTACATCTAATGATGTTAGACTTGAGTGGGAGGAACTTGGGGGAAATTTAGCCACAGAAGCCTTTCATTTAGCTGTACAGGAGTGGGAGGCGAAGACATTACCAGGTCCAATCTAAAAAAAGAGAAGAGTTGCTAATGTTTGTACATCAGAGTAGGAGTAAATTAGTCAACTCTGGTCCCTTGCTGCTAATACCGGTTAAATTGAATGCCGATCAGTTGTTTTGGTTAAAAACAAGCTCAGCGGCGAGGTGTGTTTGTCGCAGAAGTTTACTGAGAAATGCTAACTGTCGCTGACTTGCGTAGACTTTGAGTAATCTTGTGAGAGTCAAAATAAATCGTTACACTTTGTCAGGGAAAAAAGGCAGTTTGTTTTTTCCATGATCAGACGGGCTACAAAAATGACATCAAACCTGAAAAAAATAATAATGTGAATGGTGGTGTTTAACTTGGCACCACAATGCTATAGTTTGTTTTGCTACTGTAAGTGATTGATAGGGAGTTGCTGGATAAGGTGTTTTCTAGGTTGGGTATTTAACTGTCCAAGAGCCCGAACTGTAGTCTTTATACATTACTGGTCTCTAGATTTGACTCAGGGTCCTTCTTCAGTGTAAGGGTGCGTCTCAATCTGCTTTCTAGGTTGTGAATAAGTATATCACATACATAGATTCGGTCACTAGCTGGCTCACGACACATTGAGACACTGATGACCCTATTTTACTCCTGATATCTGTGAACAACAGCAGAGCTTACAATTTATTTTATTTTTTTTTAATTATGTTCATTACCTGTCTATAGCGATGTATGTTTATGCTGAAATATAATGAAATAATGGTTTGTATTTTGAGTAACTTTGCGTCTACATGTCAACTATCTCTGATTAGAGCGTTAGTAGACGGTCATTCTACTTTGTTTGGAACTACATGTCAACTTATTCTAACCCTAACCCCAGTCTACTACTCGACTAACACTCTAATGAGAGTTAGTAGACATGTAGGTGTAATGTTACTTATGATCAGTGTGTTAAAGGGACCATCAAAATAAAGTGAAACCATATCTTTCACTTGTCTTTGTCTTGTGTAGTGAGTTATGTTTCCCGCTTCATAGGGAACACAGTGAGCATTGATGATCCCTGTTCTTCAGGATGCATAGTGGGATTCATATGTTTCAGTGCACTGGAAGGATTTTGCATATGAAAAAGAAATATGTCTGACTCCCTGATTAGTGCCCTGGCTACTGAAGGGAGCTGATTGAGACGCACCCTATGACTCTTTTATCCCCCCACCCATTTGATTATTTACCATGTGAAACTCACAAGTCTGATGTCTTAGAAAAGTCCCTGAACATCTCTCCTCAACTAACCTTTAAGGTTATGCGTATAGCATGATGTGAGATCGTAAGGGTTCATTTAGGTTCATCTCTGAGGTTTAGGTGCTGTTAATATTGTAAAACATGTATTAGCCTTGCACATAAGGTATATACACTACCATTTAGAAGTGTAGAGTCAGAAAGATTTTTAGATCCTGTTAATCTGGACTCTACAGGATGCATTAAGTCACAGTTAAGATTATATACACATTTCACATATGTTATATATAAGACTATATAACACATTTCTGTTTCAAATAAGTGCTGTTCTTTTGAACTTTCAATTTATCAAAATCCTGAAATCCTTATTTGTTTTTTTTTTAAATTACAGTTCCCACAAAAACATTAAGCAGAAAAATCTTCAAAATTGATCATCTGTTCTGAGACGCACGGTCGTGACTCTCCTATTCATTAAAATGAACAAATCTTTTTTCCGAGTCATTTGGTTCATTCAACAAACGAAATGAACAAATTGACTCAGAAAAAGATTCGTTCATTTTTGATAAACGAGTTCGAACAGGAGAGTCACGAACATCACAGAACAGAGCAAGGCGACCATTTGAGCTTGTAAAACTTAAACTTTGCTATTATATTTTTAAATGAGCGACCGTTTCGCTTGATAAGACCCTTATATGGAATCGTTTAAAGCCCTTTGAACAGTTTGCAGTTTACACTGAAAGTGTGTTTTGGACCTTGAACCGTTTGGTTCCCAATAAAGTCCATTATATGGAGAAAATGTTGGAAAGTTTTCTTCAAAAACCTTTATTTCTCTTCGACTGAAGAAAGAATGACATGGACATCTTGGATGAGATGGGGGTGAGTAAATTATCAGCAAAAGTTTTTTTTTTTTTCAAAAGTGAACTACTCCTTTAAAATAAGAAACCTCTTGATTTTTTTTGTTTGTTTTTGTTTTAGCTTATTTAAATGCTTATTTTGTCTTGTATATGCGTAAATCATTTAAGTCATCTTTGAAGTTTGCTGAGGCCCCTAGTGGGCCCTGGGCCCCTAGCTGAGAACCACTGCTTTTAAGGATAACTTTCTTTATTCTGTTCAAACAGCTGATTGCACAACAATTGTTTCACGAAATTAGACAAACTAGATTTCACCACATCCAAAATTTCACATGGATTCTTTCCAGCGAGTCGATCTACACGTCTCACATATCAGGCCGTCTTTGATCACCAGGTTTCGTCAGCCTTATTTCCTTATTTCCTTCACACCGTCTCTCTCCCTCTTCAGACATATCACTTCCTCAAGGATAAATACACCAATTACTCCGCACCTGCATTTCATCATTTAGGGAAAAAGAGAGAGAATCGTGGTATTTATTAGATTTACCGTCACTGGAGAACAAACCAAATTCCCATCATTTGCATGGAGAAATATGATGCAGCTGGGTGAGCTCATTTGAACTGTTTTAATTGGTGAGAAACGGAAGATTGAGAGACAAAAACATCATTACAGGCTATGTTTCCACATCAGGGCATTACTGATTTTATTACCTCTTTTATTGCCTCGTTGTTCTTGAGAGAAGGAGAATTCGCAGGTTTTTGGCATGTTCTTCTTATGCAGAAGTTCACCTTAACTGGAGATAAGAAAGACTGCGAAAACAGCAAAGACAAAAAAAAGAGAAAATAACTGTGGTTAAATCAAATTGTGCATCTTAAACAAAGCAACTTGTGTCTTCGCAAAATGCAAAATTCCTGAGTTTCGTCTTGGGCTTCTTCACACACGTCACCTTCGGTTTTCATTACAGACCTTGATCTTAATGCTTCCATCCACTTAGCAAACGTAAAGAATTTACCCTCGTCTAGAGCAGGATTAATGCTTTCTCACAAGCAAAGCAGGCACAGTTCAATCACGCCACAGGAGGACTGTGGGTAATATATGAGCCAGTGCCTATTCTCATATCCCTGCCAGACAATTTAAGGTTGTAATGATCTTTCCAAATCACTGACATCTTTATAGATGTTGCAATACTGACAAAAGCAGTAATTCTATTTCGACTCAATCCAATAATCACTTTTGAATGTTAATCTATTCGCTCTCTAATAGCTCAGCTGTGGTAAATGTATTCGATTTCCACACGGCTGATGTCAGATTCATTCTCTATTTTTTTTTAACCTTTATAAGCTGGTTGAGATTGTGCTGGTTCAGGGTGGGTATACTTTCAAGTAAATGGAAGGCTATACTCACAAACTACAAAGGTTTTCACAGCAACAGAACCTTAAATTGCATCTACTTTAAGGTTTCGAGAGATATTGTTGAGCATTAGAAGATATTTCATAACAAAAAATAATAATAATGTCAAAAGATAGAGAATGTCAGGCACAATGTTGTCCCTTGACATTTGTTAGTCACACCGAAAGGCGTGTAAACACGTATGTGGGGAAGTTTCATATGAAAATGAAAACAGCCAATGTTTTTTGAAACTGCCTTCTGTCAAAATACCTCCAGGCTTCAAGTTATATAAGGCGACAGTTCATCCAGGAAGGGCATCAGTAAAAAGCTCATGCCTGAGAATATATCGGTGTCACTTGGTTTTGTGGACTTTTAAAGAACAAACTAAACTCTAAAAAAAAAAAAAAAAATTAAATAAGCTCAGAAAAATAGTTTCTTTTTACTCCTTGCTAATGCTAATGCAAGCTAACGCTGGCGCAGCTACTTTTTGTATCCTAAATTCACACAATTAAATATTTTCACACTTTTATTACAGATGATTGAAAATGAGGCACAATAAAAAAAAGCATTCTATTGAAAAGTGATTTGTTTTCTTTTGTTTTTCTTCCAACCTGATCTCACGGGAATTCGTGCGCATTTTACGAGGTGGCTAATTCGTAACAATTCATAAAACTTCAGTCTTACAAATTAGTAAGATTTTGCTAAATCGTACATATTTTACGAATTGGCCAATTTCTATGAATTCGTACGAATGACCTACCCCTGACCCCGCCCCTAAACCTAACCATCACGTGGATTTAGACAAATCGTACGAATTCGTACCAGTGAGGTTGTTCGAATTAGTACAAATTAGCCACTTTTTAATCACTCTTACGAATTTGTACGAATTGGTCGTGAGATAGGGTATTTTTCTTCCCACACTCTTATTTCATCTAAAGCTCTTCACTGACACTGTTTCCTTGCTGTGTAGACAAGTATACTAACTTGAAATTGGTGATCACAGTTGAAATGACACATCAGAAATGACAGATCTAATTTGTGTTGAACTTAAAGGAATGGTTCGTTTAAAATGAAAATTCTGTCAACACCCTCAGGATGTTTTAAACCTGTATGAATATCTTTCTTCTGCCGAACACAAAAGAAGAAGTTTTAAAGAATGTCGTAACCAGACAGTTGTTAGACCCCATTGACTTCCATTATAGGAAAAAATACCATGGAAGCAAACAACTACAGGGTGAGCAAATGATGACTGAATTTTCATTTTGAAGTGAACTATTCCTTTAACACAAATAATTTTCCCACAAATAAATATTTAAGTTATGTTTATTTTAGAGTTTGTTTAGATTTTTAATAGTTAATAGTAAATAAGTCAGACACTTTTGTTAATATTGAAAGTTGGGGACAATAAAATAAAAAACAAATTCTATACATTACACACAATTATATAATATTTTCATATTTTTCGCATAAATTTATCTTGATTGAAAATGATGCACAATACAAAGCATTCAAGAAGTGATTCATTAGTTTTTTCTTTCTTAGATACACATTTCACCGACACATTTGTCTCATTAGTAAACAAGTACACTAATAAAAGCATTTTTTTAAGAGCAATATTTTGATTTCATGATGGAAATAAAACATCGGGAATGATAAATGCAAAATTTGTGTAAATTTTCATACAAATGATTTTCACACAAATAAACATTTAAAAAGTTCATGTTTATTTTACACTTTGTGTAGATTAAAAGTTTGTGGCAATAAAAAAACATGACAATGAAAATAAAATGTTGTATTTACCATTAAACAATATTTTCACACTTTTTGCAGAACTGAAAGCTTGACTGAAAATGATGCACAATACTGTTGGCACTATATGCAGCAAAATTGGCGATAACGTTGGAAATGAATTTTCACACAATTAAATATTTAAATAGTTCAGTTTCATAATTTATTTAGATTATCATATAGTTTTTAGACAGAATTTGTTTTGTAATAAAATAAAAATGATTAGGCCTACATGCAAGACAATCAAGTATGAATAAAAGTGCTGTTGTGTGACCAGATGAAGGCCTCTCATGCACCTTTTTAGTGAAGGCTCGACATCTACATTTCCTGCTGCAACACAGTCAATGTCTTCATCAGCAGAAATTCACCGACAAGGCGTTCAAGACAATAGCAGCGTCTCTCAACACCTCCTCGGCCTGGCACTGAGGGCCCAGTTTGAGACTTCCTGTCCAGGCCACAGACTTTCACTTCTACCGGTGGACACAAAGTTGATGATTAGCTGACTCAGTCTGGAGCATGGCTGCAGGACATCTTGTTGTCCAATCAAGGCCTTCTCCATCATGGTCGATGTGAGCAGCCGCTGCTTTCTCCAGTCTTTAGGGATGAAGACGGAGCACCCCGAGAGCTAATTGGACATGGCGCGTTACAAGCTGAGAACAAGCTAAGTGGAGCTAGCTGTCAGGAGAGACTGATTATCCTGAGAGAGGGGGGGACACACTTCCACTACGTAAGCACAACGTCAGTTCCTGTACCTGGTTGAACATTAACCCACGAGCTAAAGCAAGTCTGTGGCGCTATATCCTGAGCCATGCAGAGGAACAGGAAGAAGGTGCTTTGAATATGGAGCTCGCTTGTCAAGGGCTTGTCTGGCCAAACAAAGCCATCAGTCGGCTCTTCTTTGTCTCGCTGAGCAAAACAAGATGGCAGTGCATGTCAGGCAAAATTGCCCTGTCTGTACTTTCACTGTATTGGGGACATTCATGTGCTGAGAAAATGAGGGCGTCACAGGAAGAGCCAGGATGTTGTGTGATAAAGAGAAATTCTACAGTGCAAGAACATACACTGTCCTGCTGATGCCTAAAGAAATTTCCAAATGAAAACGCTGGGAACCCTTTGCCATTAGATGTGGGTCAATGATGTGATGCTTAAAAAAAATATCAGTTCATACAGGCTCATATGCACCTCTTCTATGATGAATACATTTTCAGTTTGGGAATAAACTATTGATTTATTTACAAAAGTATAATTGTAATAAATATGTTAAGTGTCCTTGTTACATATTTTACATGTACATAGCAATAACAGTAAATTATGCATACCCTCCACCAAATCCTAATCCTACCCTAACCAAATAGTGAATACATATAGTTTTTTCGTGTCATTTGGTTCATTCAACGAACGAAACGAACGAGTTGACTCGGGAAAAGATTTGTTTTTTTCGGACCAACTTTATTTATAAGAGTTTTTATATACATTATCTGATACAATGCACTTAGTGTGTATATACCTGTTTTTACAATAGCCTATATTATAAAATACTGTAGCTAATGTAATTACATCTGTAATTTATTTCTGTAATTACACTGTTGACGACCCTTTAACCCTTTTTTGTGTAAGTGAATAGTAGTTAAAGACACCTAATATAAAATGGGACAAAATATTGTCATGTGACAATAGACAAATGGAAAGGAAAATGGAAATTAGATATCAACCAAAGATCACTCATTTGTGTGTCGCCTTATTGTCATAATAAAATTGGGTAACACTTTATTTTACAGAGTCATTGTTAGTAGTAATAACTTATAGTAATAATTATAGATGAAAATAATTGCATGCAATAACACTATAGTAAGTATATGTAGTTAACAATTATTACTATTATTACTATTATTTAACTAATCAGTACCCAGGACTATAACCAGTACTATCCAAATGCAGGAGAACAACATGAATACAAAAATGATACATGCATTTAGACTAGATTTTTCTCTTACTTCCAGATCTTTGATCCACACCCACTGGAAGAGCTCATGCTGAGTTTTTAAAATGGACTGCAGGCCTACAGGTAACCAGTTTGCTCTTTTGTTCCCTCTTCCCACTAATGTTAATAACTACTACTATATGCTAAGTGTAAAATGCACCTCTTATGGCTGTATCTGTTCCACCAAAAGCTGTTCAGTTTTCACATGGTCTCTTGTTAACATATTCTGACCCATGCCCAAAGAAATACCTTGTTTAGTCACAGCTCCAAAAATCACACATTCGAAGAAAATTAAATTCAATTTACATTTATTTGTTCAGCAATTTTCAAAGCAGCTTTACAGAAAAATGCATGTCTACATTACAAATTAGAGTGATCTGGGTTACATTTTATTTTTAAGGTGTCATTGTTACAGTGTTAAGTACTGTAATATGTTGTTACATATTAAGTACTGAGTAATATAACACGTACATGTATAGTGTAAGGATTTGGTTAGTTGCATGTAATTATGCATATTTACTGTTATTAAATGTAACATGTCACAAGTACACTGTAAAACAAAGTGTTACCGTGATCTGTAATCAAAAGTGATTGTGTCCATATTTTAGAAATAATGCACAAAAATGCAGCATAGACACTTTTCCTTTCACATTGTTGCAGAAGAATCTCATTTTACTGATAGAAAACAAATTTAATATTTTAATTTGCTCATATGATGCTGTAATAAAGTGTTTGCCGTCTATTTTTTGCACATTTTCATGAAAAAGAAAATCATTATAGATATTCAAAACAATCTTAAATGAAGTATACGTGACTCATAATGTATACAAGGTGGATGTTTTTTTGTATTTGTTATGTTTTTCAAAGCACTGTACATGATTAAATGTTAATTGTTTTATTTAAAGGTCAAAAGATCATTAATTTGTTGAAATTGGGCTGTTTAACTTGTATTACCATGTAATAGATGCTATATAGCATGTTTATGACCCAATCTATCCCTAATTTCAGACAGACAGACAACAGGCACTCATGTCAATTTGACAACAAAGGAGAAACGTGTCTTTTCCTGCTTCTGCTCCCCCTCCTACTCCCCCCGTCCTCGTCTGCTTAATTAACAAAGATGGGTCATTAGGGGAATTGTGAATGAGGTAACCAGACCCCGGATTAAAACGAACACAAGCTGCAAAAACGCGAGAACACCATCATTTATACAGCTAAACTTTCCACATTATTAGCGTCATTTAAGAATAGGATAGTGGAAGCAATAAGAGTTTATAGAATTACACAAACGGGGGGAATATTCCGCTATGCTAATGAGCTGGTCTTTGGAGACTGGGCTTAATGGGGTTTCAGTAGGAGCCTTTATTACCCGCTCCGCTCCACACCGGATCCGTCCACGAGGAGTAGAGGGGAGTCCGATAGCCTCGCTGATGTGATTGTCAGTGCTGCGTCTGGGCTAAAGTGCCTTGATTCATCTCCATCCAAATGGGCAGTGACGCCACGGCTGCATCTCCATCTTCGTCTGCAGAAGACCGTATTCCCTGGAAAATAATGAATCGCAGCTTCATTTGTAACTGTCAGAGAAAATCTCGGCTCGCCGCGGCTCTTCTTTCCGCTGATGAGAGCAAACGATCACAAACTTCCAGAAGTTCACGGCTGTCATGTAGTGTCGGGGCCCGGGCTACTTTTACTGCGTTTGGGAAAGTTGAGTGTCTTAAACGTTCGCTAATGTCAAAACTCTCATTTATTCCCACACAGTCTCCTTCACACCGACTTGCCTTTCTTTTTGTTGTCTGTTTTTGTTTTCCTTTTGTTAATGACAGGAGTCCGAGCCCTCGCCGAGGTCATCCATCTTCCGTAGACATCCACCCACTGATCTCCGCTGGCCAATCCAGACTCTGGTGACCAGCATTATGGCCGTGTCAGGGTCCGAGCCCCCCTCGGCCCCCCGTGATTAATCATCATTTGGAGAGCGGTGCTGGGACGCTCAGGAGAGGGGCCGGCCCCTGCAGGTGGTATCAGCTTTGGGGGAGAATGGACCTGCCACTGGGCCTTTGTGTGTCCTCCCCTGGATGACAGCGCTGCTGCTCTCACTTTACCTTACTCCCAGAGTGCCCAGAGAGACTCACATGGGGACAGTGGGATGCTGTTGGTTCATAGGTAGATCAGATGGTGTTGAGTTTCATGCCAAATCCTGAAATATCCCATATGTTCTCCAACATTTCAAAAACTGACTCAAATCAGACAAGAAGAGAGAGCTGTGTATGTGAAATACAGTTAATATCAAAGTAAGTGATAGTAAATCTGAAATCACCAAGGAAATAATAGATTAGTAATGCAACAAAATAATGTTTTTCGTACAATCTAAAAACGCAAAGAGGGGCCTGTGAGGGTATTTTTAAAAGAATACTTGCAGGTGATAAATAAAAGACCATTTAATGAAACTACAGTTCATGATATGTTTATATACCCCTGGTTTAATTGGACTTCTCTTTTACAAGGGTTTGGTTTAGAGATAGTGTGTTATCTTAATATGAAAATGATAAACACATGATATATGTGTTTACATCTCGACTTAATAATAGTCACAAGGTACCCTATTTTATTGGCACACCGTCGTTATTTTCACTGACAACTTCAGTCTAAGTAATGGCTTAAAGTTGCCAAACAGTGTAAGTGAGGTGAGGTAAGGAACTTGTGATTTTTATATTTTCTTTAGAGAATGTGACTGCTTATTGCAGATGCAAAACTTTCCCAGTATTTACTGAAGCCATCTGCTAAAATATTAGTGGTTTCCAGGGTGTTGCTAAGCAGTTGCCAAAGTGTCCAGAGTAAACCCTTGGAAGCTAATAGGTGATTGCTTACTGGCCCGAGTCAAAAATCTCTAAGATATTCTGGTCTCTAGACATTTAAAACTTTAATAAACCTAAGTATGAACAATAAAATAGAAATGTGTACATATTGTAATATATAAAACAATAAAAATCAATTTTTTTAGGTTACATGTATACAACCTTTATAGGAACATTTAGGACGCAATGACCGCTAATAGATTAATACTAAATTAACTTCTAATCTAAAAAAGGCCAAAAGTTTCTGTAAGAATTAGATTTAGGGTAGGGTTAAGGAAAAACAAAACAAAAACAAGTATGCATGTACTGGTGTGTGTATCACACTCAAATGAATTATGCCTTTTATGTTCAAGAATATGGATTGATCAACGTCAAGCATTGTTTTATTATGAATTTGTACAAGACGGTTGGCCCCCTGTGAAATCTCACAAACAAGTTCGTATCTTAAATAAGATGATTTCCATGATGAGGATATTATGTCCTTTTGTTGTTTTGATGGGAAACAGTATATTAGAAAGCAATCACTCAGGATCACATAAATGAGTGTACATCTAATGAATCAAAATCAACTAATTTTCCTCCCATGACTGCTTTAGTCTATTTCTCACCATTAAACAGGGTGAACATTAAGAAGGTCTTTAATAGCTCCATTTAATAGGTGGAAGCTTTTGGTTCATAAACCTCTAATGATGCTGATGCACACAATTCATTACTGACCACATCTAGAAATGATGGATCTGCTGCATAATGGCTAAACTTTGACTGAGCCGACAAAAGGCTAAGACTCTAACAAGACTCTCCATTAGCAAAAGGCTGGCATCAAATTAAAGATTGATTTAGCAGAACCATTTGTTACCAGCGGCTGACATGCAGCTCTGTCTGTTGAGACCGCTGAAGACACAGACACCCCATCATCTCCCGCACC
Organism: Cyprinella lutrensis; assembly: GCA_027497675.1. Classification (NCBI taxonomy): domain Eukaryota; kingdom Metazoa; phylum Chordata; class Actinopteri; order Cypriniformes; family Leuciscidae; genus Cyprinella; species Cyprinella lutrensis. The sequence goes on along the minus strand of JAOTRC010000014.1, from coordinate 5,703,962 downwards.
CCAGCTCGCAAGCCAAGATGAACGCTTATAATGATGCCATTTGCTTAATTTTCTGTGCTGTATACGTTCACGCTGCTCCCCACACACACCTAAAATGTTGTGCAGCTTTGGATTGCCTCACATTTTAAGTTTCAATTGCATGGATTTGTTTTAGTTACGATGCTTTTACGATATTTATGCAGTGTTGTTAATAATGTTGTTGTTGTTGTTGTTTTTAAATCCAATGCATTAGCTGAGAGGAAAGATACAAAACCAAGATTTTTTAAAATCTTATTATATGAATATGGTTACACTTTTATTTTAAGGTGTCCTTGTTACATTGCATTATACATTTAATATTAATTAACTACATGTATTACTAATGTCTTACTATGAGGTTAGGATTAGTTGAATAATTATGCATAATTTACTGTTATTACTGGCGTAAGCACATCACTCTAAAAAATGATGGGTTTTTCAACCCAAATTTGGGTCAAATATGGACAAACCCAAATGTTGGGTTAAAAATACAATTAAAAATATGTACAGTTGAAAGTGAATGTTGAAGTTGGGTTAAAATTTGAAATTACATCTTTAACCCAACATTTGGGTTTGTCCATATTTTACCCAAATTTGGGATCAAACAACCCAGAATCGTTTAGAGTGCTTGTAACATGTAGCAAGAAAGGACACTAGAATAAAGCATTACCAAATCTATTTCTGCTGGCTTATAGTCAGTTAAATAATATAAATATTATGTTTCCTGTTCTTAAAGACAAAATGAAAAGACTGTACTTAGCCTTGTTTAAAACTATTTCTAACACCACAGGAGAAATTCTGAAGGATCTTCACTTAGATGTGGTTCTTTGGGGAAAAATAGGTTTTAAACAAGAGTGAATACTAAGACGGTTCCTGTGACCAGTTATGTGAGAGAAATCAGATTACTTTTTTAAAGTAACTAGTAAAGTAATCCATGCAGAGGTGGTGTGCGCTGATGGTTATTGTGTAGTTCTACAGTAGACTAAATGTGAGCTTGCATTTACTTGTCTCTCTTGCACAAAACAGATTTAGTATTCCTAAAAATGAATGTTAACAGTCAAATGCAATCTCAGAATATTGCACAAATCTGCAATAATTAAATGTTAATAACACAAATATACTTTATCTATTTAATGTCACTTTATTATTAACCAATGTCTTTATACAGTAATGAATTAGATCCATGCCTGCAAAAAATATAAGTTTAAAAAAAAAAAAAAAAACTAACAAACCCTGCCCAAGTGAGAAAAAGTAATCCAAAAGTAATGTAACTCATTACTTTCCTTAAAAAGGGGAAACTTTTTACTTTTTCAGAGGGTAACACAATATTGAAATGCATTATTTTTAAGAGTATCTTTCTCCAACATTGATAGTGACCACATGCTGATATTGACTACATAAAAGTGCCATGATGGTATTTTTGATGTAGTACATAGAATTTGTGCACTATTGTCCAATTCTTATTATTTGTTTTGCGTGAGGAACAGAACAGGTAACACTTTATTTTGGCCATCCCCTTTAGATAATCTCTTGGCTAAGTAACGTTGCATCTAAGTCAACTACCAGTCATTAAAGTAGTAGATTGTCTATATATGAATATATGTCTATGAATATCTGCCAACAGTTAATTATGACCAACAGACATTCAACTGACTCAACTGTCAACTTATTCTAACCCAGCCATACCAGTCTACTCAGCCAATTGACGTATAACTTCAATGTTAATTAGAGTCAAAGAATATGTTAAGAGGATCATCAAAATAAAGTGTAACACAGATTGCTTTATTCACTCATAATACTCTTCAATGTAGTTCTGTTCAAATGTCGCGCATGCTTGATGTCATTGACGCCAAACACCATTGCGTTTGAAATGTTCACCATTATTGAAAGTGGTGTGCTCATTTGAATGAGGAGAACAGAGCATGATTTTAGTGTTGTTTATTCAATTCAATTTGAGTACTAATAATAATACTCAATTTGATAACTTACCTGATATCTACAATCTTTTTGCATTCCATAAACACCTCATTCACAGTCATTTTCACCATAAAGCTTGTGAGGTTTATCAGAAACTTACTAAATGAATGGGATACCATGGATATCTGTAATGCGTGAATTTAAGAGTAAAGAGGCTCCGAGTGTTCACCCATTATGCTACAGTCAGTCCCAGGGAACAGAAAGTCTCACATCTTCAGTGTTAAACAGAACATTAGTGTTAATGGCTGATGTTGCTAATAGAAAAGGCAAAAGTCAATGATGGACCGGGTGTAATTAGTAATAATGAAGCTTGTGTTGGGACGTGACCTGCTGCCCCAGTAGGACGGTGCTCTGAGAACGGATCAGAACCGGTGTCAGTGTGAGACTGTCGCAGACAACATTTTGACTATGATTATTACCTTGCGGTATAACAAGACACGCCTAATTTTAGTTCAATTTAAACTCTTTTTATTCAAACTTATCAATGCACTTATCAAGTTAACATTTTTATATAGAAAGTTGTTTACTGGCCCAAGTCAAAAGAATCCAACTTAATTGTTGGCTAAATGATCTCGTTTGTTTCCATACAATCTGCTTACGTCAAACAAAAATGCATTTACGTACAAATACTAAATATGTGTTTTCTCATAAGATTCTGGTCCATGAAAATGACTCTGCTCCCTCTATCAGTATGTCTACAAACATTGAGCTGTTAACTTAGCATTAGGGGTGTGTTCAAATTGTGATGGAATAGCAAAAGTAATTTAGCTAATAATTCAATGTGCTTTGAAATTAAATAGGAAGATAATCATTGTTTTGTGGCTTGTCCGATCCACTGCATAAGAACAGTTAATGAACACGTGCGTCGCATGCATGACTGCGTTGTCCACCCTCTAAGCAAGATGTCTGAATGACACCAGAACCCACGACTCTGTCCGTCAAAGCATTTCAGCTTTTGCACCTCTGACTTAACATTATCATGATAATTTCAATGTCAAAGATGTAGGATACACACAAAGTCCGAGCATTGTCTCGAGTTTCCTTCTTCCACATTGTTACACCCCCATAAACCAGCGCGAGAGAGTAAGACAGCACCTCATATAGCCACATGGCAGAATATAGGCAATCAGTTTGAAACCAGATCAGTTTGCATGAGGAGCACCAGCTATCCCAGGAGTGTGTGAGTGTGTGTGAAGCGCTGAGTTGCTATTGGAGCCGCGTGAAGCTCTTGGAGGAGCCCACTCATATGATGGGAAGTCACAAAGAGCCACTCTCCATGCTGCACTGATAATGTGAGTATAGCGTTCACCGTCACCAATGTTTCTTCATGTGTTTGAGCATGTGTGTGTGCACTTTAATGCACTGTAATGCTGCATGATGTTGAACCTGTGGGTGTACAGTACTTGTCTCTGAGCAGAGACCTTAATTTAGATAATGTGGATAATGGGATATTATCAAATATCAGGGTGAAACTTTTTTTTACGGAAAGGTATTATTGCTCTCGACCGTTTCTGTGAGCAATTATGTCATCTGAGTTGACTTAATGGTGTGTTGTCCTTCAAAAAAATGTCAAATTAAAATAAAATGCGTGTAACTAGACTAGAAATATTATTAAGTAAAATATTTTTTGCTAGATTTAAAAATACTGTGATTTTTGTTTAAATCAATGTTATGACTTAAAATATTTGAAGACATTCACATCTTCTAAGCCAAAATGCTGATATGGCGACAATGACTTTCTCTATAAAGGCACTGCAATATCATCTCATTAATCCTCAGTCAGGCTCTTAGGCACATAAATAGGAAATGCAAACAGATTACTATTACCAAAATAAACAGATACAATAATCACCGAGCTCGCCAATACCAAAAGCACAAACGGAAAAGTCCTTTGAAGGTGAGCATCTATAGAAAAGTAACACCTACGCAAATTCACTAAGAAAAACGGCCTCCTACTCGGTAAAAAGAACAATTGATGTTGTGCGGAGTCTCCCACGGCTGGTCTTTAGATCTCAGCTGGCTCTAGAGCAGGTTTGTGTCCATTCACCCCTCTTCGACAAACCTCATCTGAATTTTGTGGGCGTAACTTGACAGCTTGCTTTATGGTGTATTGTCATATGCCTGACCAGTTTGAGGAGACATTCCTTTCCAAGAGCAGATTTGTAAATTGTCCTGTTTTCCTGTTTCTTTCTTTCTAGATGGATAGATAGATAGATGTTTTCAAATATGCCTCGAAAGTAAACTGCAACACTATCGAAGTATAATAAACGACCCATATTTACTCAATTGGTGAGTACAGTTATATCATAAAGCCTTTTGTTGTGTGTGCTGATCTCATGGACAACTTGATGAGTAATAGAGAACAATGAAACTAACAAGACAAACAATGCAAAGGCTGATGCAGAAGGATGTCAATCTATGTCTCCTCAATGTGCAGGAGTCATTTGACCCCGGGAGACCCCGAGCACATGCAAGAAAGAAAGCTCTTGAATTTAGTGGCTGCCATGTGTGGGTGTCCATTACATTGAGACCATCATTCCCAGCAGGGACAGCCAGATCCCAGCTGCCAATGGGCATTCGGCGGGCCCGGCACGCTCTGCCAAAGCGGGCCGCTTCTGCACAGTGTGCAAACATTTTTGCATCTGTAGGCGTACAACAAAAGACACATGCATCTGAAGAAGTTTCCTTCTTTCGTTTGTGGGGGAAGGACACAAGAATCCCTGAAAATGTGAAGCATTCAGATGTGGCAATCAGAGGCTAAGATTGTCGCTCTTCTGTGAAGACTTGAGCGCTTTTGTGTCGAGCCTGGCTTCTTTCTCGAGCTGTCGTGCGGCCACTTTTACAGTGAGGTTTATATCATAGCCGTTGCTGATGGGGGATAGAAGGGTGGATTTATCCAAGATCTACAAGATCTCGATCTCAAAAGCAAATTCTTATCGCCGTGAAGAAGGAAGCTGATTCCCTTCGCAATTAATACGGACTGCAGAAACAAGAGCAGGTTCATTACCTCCTCATTATGGATGTTCAGGCTCAGAAGCAAGACATTGTTTAAAGGGCTTCCCCCATTAACGGCGACTGACACGTCCCTGTAATCAGTCTGGCCACGGTCTGTCACATTACTCGCTGTAGTCTTTATTCACGGGGCAAGAAAAGCACCGGTGCCTGACAAACGCGCAAAGCTGTCCGGCACTAAACGTCTGCGGGTTATAATGTAACTGTGGCGTGTTGCTGGCCCTGCCTCGCTATTGAGCGTTTGGGGTGATTTGTGGGGACGCACTCCAGTCAATATCTACTGAGATGTCATTATGACGACACGACCCCTTTACTAATTGCCCGCTTGAGCGACAGCGGCGATAAAAGATTCAGAGCGGACCGTGTGGACTGGAGGGGACCTCAGACAGGTTACGGATGCATTACGGCCCTTATTAAATCATTAGCCACAAAGCCCATTAACAGCCCTGAAAGTGTCCGTTCAGTTAAGGCATGTGACAGGAGTGGGGGCAGTATTAAAAACAACAGTTAGACTAATATATATATTTTTTCATTTATAAAAGGCTTCCGAATCTCTGGTTTATTCACCATAGCATCTCAGTTAGAGTATCCTTCCACCATAGAGTCAGTGGCAAGTGTATGCAGTGGCAACAGATGGCTCCATTTCTAATTCATTCAGTAATTATGACACTCTGATGGTGTTTTGAGATCACAAACTGTTCTCAAGCCATGCTTATGATGACAGCAACACCTTTTCAAAAATAACCAGAGCTTGCAAGGGCGGCACTAAAAATATATTCGTGATTGATGGACAACATGGTGCTTTGGGGATTTTCATTGTACTATCAAATCTGGGGGTGTGAACTGAGGTTTCCTGTGTGCGGGACGATTCAGATGCCCTTGCAAGCTCCTGTCATGTTTGAAGAACAACAAAACAAAACAAAAAAATGCTAATGAGTAGATCTTCAAAAATGACCCAATAATACTCCTCTCTGTTTATTA
>JAOTRC010000014.1:5666941-5688080 GCA_027497675.1 Cyprinella lutrensis | reverse complement strand
GGCTGCAGCCTCTCCTTCTCCATAACCTGCTCAAGATAAGAGACTCACTATCAGACTGTTTATCTTCCATTGTTTCTACTCATCGGAATCCTGTGTCAACATACCTCTGTTCAATAAATCTAAATACTCATCCATCTGTGTCCTTCTGTTTCGTGACACACATCATACAATATAGTAATATAATAATCTTATTCTCAGGGTACAGTTTAACTCAAACCTTTACACCTTGTAATTGAAGCTGGTCATTGATGTTTTGTCAGGTTGGTGTTGATATCAAGAGGACCGGAAGTGTGGATGGATGGAGTGCAGCACTGAGAAAGTGAAGTGCATCCTCAGGACATGTACATTTGTGCATGCTCACAACAAAGACCATCCTCTTGAGAAATAATGAGGCCCGCTCATTTACTCAAAGAGCAAGTGCATCCAAATACCACTTCCGTTTGGGTAATTCAATTAGATCCTCTCTCAGCAGCCAGGATGCGGAGATCAGACATGAGGGAGATACTTCATACAGTCTCAAAGGTATCTTTTTAAAGCAACGGGAGGAGTTGGGTATACCCTTGTGAAAAAGAAGTATGCTTCAGCATACTTTTAAAAAGTAGTTAGAAATAAAATATTTACATAAGAATGAACTGTAACATTTTTGGACACTTAATTGTATGTTATTTATAATTAAAATAAAATGTATTATATATACAATTAATATTAATAAGCACATATCTGAAAAATAAATTTCCAACATAATCTGTCATAAATCTTAAATGGTTTGTAGCACATACTAAGTTTGGTATCTTTTTTAAAGATGACACTTGGCAGATTATTGTTGAAGAGAATTTTTTTTTTTTTTTTAAAGTGAACTTAAAAAAAGTTATATATTATACATTTAAGTTTACATTTATTGTTATAAAAAATACACAAAAATACTATTTTCAATTTTTATATGAGACATAGGCTATATATTTCTGTTCAAATATGCAATTAAATCTAAAATCGTTGTTTTCCAAATTTGAGCTTCATATGTCAAAAAATTAGCTTTCGATAAGTCCCAAAAATTTCCACTACTACAAAATTTGTTTCCCATTGATTTCCAACTTTTGACCGCGAGATAGTTACAAGTGTGATTTTTTTTTTGTCTGCACGTAGCAAGTGCCAAAACCTTTACCAAGTTTCATACCATTCCGATGAAGTATAAATAAAAAAGGTAAAAAAGTAAAAAAAAAACATAATTACTTCTATTTTCTTTGAAATATGGTAAAGTGTATTACCAAATGTAACAAGCTGTTATGATGAACTAAAATATGCTTTATTTGTATATTTGTACTGAAACATGTTGTGTACGTCATTTATTTATAATTTTGTGTGTTAGCAGACATCAAAATAAAGTTGTATTTGTTAATGCACTGTAAAGTAACATGAACAAACAATGAACAGTTGTGTTTTTATAACATTAACAAAGATGAACTAAAACAGTAACAAATGCATTGCTCATTAGTTAAAACATGAACTAATGTTAACTAATGAACCTTATTGTAAAGTGTTACAATATTTAGTATGTAGTATAAATATGAAGTAAACTATTAGCATAAAGTATATAAATATTTAGTCCATGTTTATGTGGTTTGGTCTTCAGGGCTTCAGGCTTCAGATATGAATTTCAGCTCTTACATTGTAAATTTTTCTCTGTATGGAGAAACTGATATCATGGTAGAAGGCTTACAGTTCTCTTACAATCCCTTTACTGTTATAAATTATTCAGCAGACTTGTATGTGTACGTTAGCTCAGAATAAGCACGTTTTTCCAAGCGAGATGCAATCGTTCTCAGCGGCTAAAGTCAAATAAAGGCAACATTATTCGCCGATGCTTAAAATGTGCATGACTAACATTGCATAGAGGTCAGACAGAATGGAGTTCATGCATCTCTGGTAATTCCAGCCAAGAATCCTGAATGAGCAGAGCAGAGGACAATAAGACTTTCTAACTGCTCCGACATCTTGTGGTGAACGTCCCCATTGTTGTGCTCAATCTGCCGTCTGTTCTGTTATGATTGCTGGTACATGCCTTTGTCAGTGAAGAGTCTTTTATGCCTTCACAAATGAGACTCCATTGATTTCTTGAGGAAACTGAAGCAGTTACTGTTTTTAGATATGCCAGCTATTCCCTCAGATCATAAAAATTCATGTTTTGGCTGTTCGGAAAAATATCTGCATGCCTAAGAGGCAAAGGGCAAAGAAAATGTTGTTGTTCTTTATATGAAGAAGGATCACTCCACTTTAATGCACTGCTTTGATTATGTGTATTCCGTGAATGAGTGCTGTCATTCACACAGCACATGCGTAAGCTTTCTTCGTCATCGCTTTATTAAGTAAGATTCCAGCTACACAGCTGATTCTGGAAATCAAAAGTGTGTCACATTTATGCAACGCATACCCACTGCAACATGGAATAGTCAAGTTGAAATGATTTGTCATGCGTATGGTCAATGTCATGCTATCCACAGTATCATTTCAAAAATAAATGTTCCAGAAGGAGGGTTTCACGGTGATAGAAGAACCATTTTGGGATTCCCAAATAACTTTTCTGAGAACAGTTCTCATCAGAACCATTTTTTTCCACAATGAAGAACCTTTTGTGGAATGGAAAGGTTCCAGAGATGTAAATGTTCTATCACTGCCAATAAGGAACCTTATTGAGTGTTATTTGTCTACAAAATAAATAAAAAAAGAACGATTTTCTTTTATAAATAAAATAATTCCCCCCAATGTCAAGGGTCAATAACTGTGTTCACTGCTGTCTGATGATCAGGGCTCATTTAAGCTTAAAAAACAACAATTGAAGATATTTGGTTTTCCAAAGCCCTATTTGTGACCTGTGGTCCTTCCAAACATTAGATTATTCTAGTTTTGATGCATAGACTTAAACTTGTTTCTTTTATTGTCAAAAACACTCTCATTTGTACACACATACACATTTGAAGAAAACAGGCTTCAACCATAACCAGTTCTGTCATAGTCTAAAATGTAGCCTGTCTATTCACAGACGCTGTGGGTTTTGAGCAACAGGTCCTGATAATAACAGTAACACTATATATCACTAAAGTCATTCGCTGTCTTTCACGCTTGGTCTATGAATTGAAACAGTCCTCCAATGCAATCTGAAGTAGAAAGCATGAGGGCTGATGAGTTCTTTGCGAGACAAGATGTGAAAGAAGACTTGCTGGATCATTGAGCTGACAAGTCTTTCTCAAAGAGACACAGAGGGCATTACACGAGAGGTTAATACAGAACCACAGCAAGAGTTGCCTGTACACAGTTTGATTATAGAAAGACTGATAGCAGATATTTCACCCTTACAAGTGGGGTGAGCAGAATCTGGATCTGGAAATTAATATTTTATTCAGCAAAGGAATCATATTCATCAGAAGTGAAAGTAAGACATTTCAAAATTTTCTGTCTTTTTGAAATCCTGAAAACATTTCCACAAAATAAAATATTAAGCAGATCAACTTTTTTTCAACATTGATTAAACTAGAAATTATTCTTGAGCTGCAAATCAGCATAATTGGAATCATGAAGGATCATGTGACGCACAATACTGTAAATATTCATCTGTACCATGACAGGAATAAATTACATTTTAAAATTTTGTTGTTGTTATTTTTACTGTATGTTTAATCAAATACAGACCTCAATTAGCATAAGACACCATTCAATAACATTAAAAAGAAACTTTTGGAATATATATAATTGTTACATTTTTCTTATTGTAAGTTTGTTGGCTTACTTTTGTGTGTTTTCTGTACTTTTTCACAAATATTGTATTTATATTCTATTGTTTATTGTATTTTCTAAGTCTATATTGTATAGAATATTTTTAATTAAACTCAAATTAATTGTCAGTCTCAACTGCCTTTGTTGTTGAACTAAACTTTAGACTTAGTAAATGATAAAAAAGTAGAAAATCAGGAAGGATTTCTTTTTTCAGTTTGAGCACCAGCAATTTCAAATTTGAGCATTTTTTATATTATTCATGAGAGATCATTCATCTAATTATGATAAAATGATCTCCTTATTATAGATGCACTGAAGTGCTGTTCTTGGTGGGTGAGTGCTATTGAGACTGAGGTAGACAAAATATAAACAGACTGAATCCATGCACCTGCTTGTACATCCATTTGGTTTTCAGATACGTGTTGATCCATCTGCATCAATTACGTCAAAGTGACGCTGCAGATTCGCTTTGGTCTGTGTTTGTTTTTAAGAAACGTGAGGGACAAACATCTGGAAATGCAGTCTCCAAACACTATGCATGCTCACCTGCTCTTTGTGTGTCAGCTTGAACAGAGTGCTAGGTGGGTCTCTAAGGTGAGACGGCATGTCCCGCTCTCACCCAGGACTTGTTAAGCAGGTCTCAGATGCTGTTGGGGAAGGAATGAGACTGGGGGGGTTGGGCAGCCGCAGAGTCACTTACAATGTCCGCCCCTGTCAGCCCTGAGAGGGTCTCCATTGCGATGCTAATTTCCCCCCTTGTCAGCAGAGACTGTCCCCGTCAAGGTGGACGGACATGCGAGGAGGGGCCAGCGGGGCAGGAAGGAGCCCTCTCTCCCCTCCAGGGGGCTTTCAAGCTTTGTGAGCGAAATGATGCACGAGACAGCCGCTCCTATAGATGCTGCGGAGAACACGACAGAGAGGGTAATTTGAGAGAAAACAGTGTCTCCGTAATGGAGACTGATGGCCTTGTCCTGTCCCCCTGTTATTGTTGAGGATCAAGATTGAAGCGGGCCCTTCGTATGAGGTACCTCATCCAGTTGGCGGTTCACGTCTGCTGGGCACGCTGCCCTCGCCACTGGCCTTCCATCCCGAGCTCCTGGAGGCGACAGCCGCTCAGAGCCGCTGATTCCTCCATGACATTGAGAGGCATTCCTTGCATTTCCCTGACTTGGAAAACTCTGGGGATGGAATGGAGGATGTACGGTGACATGTCAGCTTGTGAGATTTGACTTCCTCCTTCTGACAAAGCTGTCCATCCTGTGAGTGTGTGAGCGTGTGAGTGTGTGGAAAGGAATAATGGATGTTTACCAGGGAGCCGAGAATGTAAAAGGCCATGCTTCGTGACTTTAATCAAACCGCTGAGGGTTTAAATATTAATAATAATAGTGGCACCAATACCTTAGGAAGAAAAGGTTGAAGTAATGAATCATTTCCTGCCTTTGCCAAAGAGACAAATTAATACCAACCTAAAGGACTTACATTTGAACAGGACTGAAATTCAAAAGCAGGTTTCCGCATGGGGCTGGTTTGAAATACTTACGTACATTTGAGTACTTTGTAATGCAACATCCATCTGTCAATCTCTCTACAAAATGATCATTATAAAACACACTATATCACTGCATATTCACAATATTGCACAGTCACATTGCTTAATTATTGTACTAATATGATATATGTTGACCTATATATCTTATTCATATTGATTCCAGTTTCCATGGATCCACGGAAACAACTTAAATTTCTGTATTATGCAGGCCAGACAAGTCATTTGGTGATGTCAATTTGTAAAAAAAGACACGCCTGCGCACATATATTTTCAAACGCACACACAGTACCTATAGACTAAACACGTAATACGCATGTGCACGCTGTCACGGTTTTCACAGATTCACCTTTTTAAAGTTTACACAGACATGATAACGTTTTTAATTTTTTTTTTCAAAACCTTGGAACCTATTTCAAAGTTTTCGTTCTCGAGCCACAAAACTGCAAATGCCAGGACACATTAAACGATTTTTTTTGTTGTTGTTTAGGTAAAACCAAGGGGGTAATCCATTGACCGGAAGTTGAAGCCTCGCGGGAGCTGCCATCTTAGCAGAACTTCACTTGCGTTAGCATTTCCATTGACTCCCATTCATTTTGGCGTCACTTTGACAGCGAATAACTTTTCATCTGAGGCGTTTGAAGACTCCATTTGTCCATTATATATATATAATGTATAAAATGCTCCATTACTTTGTAGCTTATGTTATGGCCCTGTAGACGCAGTTTTTTGTAAAACTTGGCTGACGATTGATTCATACGCACACGACTCTCTGTCGCACAGAGAGATTACCGTATGGACAGGAGGAGAAGCTCACGGGCAATCGGGGAACCGTGGAGGCAAAATGACAAAATAATTAATCAGAAGTTTCTCCAGCTCCTCGCTCATGGACAGCTCCTACTCACACTCTCTCTCATCTACGTCGTCAAGCTCTGTTTGAGTCGGTTTGAGTCTGGGCATCAGGAACGAAGTGCTAAAAAAATCGCCAAAAATAGGCTTCACTTGTCTAAATGGAGTTCCAAAGGGATGGCTCAGTCCACTTCTTATACTGTCTATGGGTAAAACAGTGTCATATCAGTGGCCCCTAAATTAATTAAAAAATTGATAAGTAAACTAATGATCTTTGCAACGGAAGTGAATACCGAACTCAGCGTCAGCAAGTATCGCGTGACATCAGCTCTCGTGATGTAACATATTTCTTTACGGCACTGCACACATACACACTCCCTTCCACGAACAAGGTAGTAAGGGATGGAGTTTGTCACACAATCGTCATGGCTGAGCCAGCATATAAGCTAGAAGCAGAAAAGCATTGGAACAGAGAGAACATTTGTTAAATATGAGGCGATCTGAAATGTGCTTTTGAAATCAAGTGACCAAAGTGCTCGTTGCTGCTGTGATCAGTGGCTCGCATACGGTTTTCTATAGTGACGCGCACAGTCTTCACACGGATGCGCGTGCTTCAATCCGTTGCGGAGAGACTCTATATTTGTTACGGTGAAATCACAAAACCTAATGGACAAAAAAGGTGTCCCTGCTTGAAATACAACCACTAATAAACATCTGTTTTGATGAGGAAAATAAACTATACAACTAGTACGGATTAGAACCCAAAACCTCTGGAACACTTGGCAAAAGTTCTGCCTCTGGACCACTAAAGTTCATGGGGATAATTATTGGATCTATGTATTTAATCACGAGAAATTTCTCACCACTAACAGCATATATTAGATCTCATTAACTGACAAGTTAAACACAACGTACTATTGTATACTATGTAACACGCCAGGTCATGCTCTGCGTGAGCTGACTCACCTATATTCCTCGACAGTTTTCTCCTGACTCCTCACTCTTGGCTGGTTCCTATCCCAGCCAGGGATATGGGGGAGTACTCTGTGTTCACGCCAAAATACAGAACTTGGACAGCACTCCAACTCGTGAAACAACAATAGCAATCAGTTGACTGTAAATAATCATTGTTTTAATAAGCTATGTTAATGCTAAGTAAGGCATGATAGACAGTCCGCCATCACTCACAGCATTTACAGCCCTCTCATTATGCTGCTTCTTAAAAGAATAAAAGATAAATAGACCTGGAACGTTGATTTATGTTCAGAATATTGAAAAACTGATATAAATGCCTCTTATTTTTGTGTTCAAAACACTTACATTCAGTCATGAGGTATGAAAGGGCAGATCACATGAATTGAGAGAGAAAAGGATAGCCTTTTAAAGTAATGTGTTCTGTCCATTAGGTACACAATTTAAGGTTGTGAAGCCACCGGACTGTATCTGTTCCACATTCATGGATATTTATAAGTTTTCACTTCTTTCATTTTATGTCTAACAATGCAGAAGCTCTCCACACAAGCAGCTGTAAAAATAGATTTGTGGAACAAATACATTCTTCCCCCCAGAAGACTCAAATGGAGAGAAAGTGAGATTAATACACTCTAGAGGTTAGCGCCGGGGTACAGATCTCAGATCGTTTGGGGAATCCACAGACCTCAAATGAAGGATATGAAACGTGTCTGCCAAACTCCTTTCTATGAAAGGTTACATTCTGACCTTTTGTACACTTGTTACAACATTCAACATTTACGCTTATTTACCTAACATTCAAAGGTTTTTTGTACATAAGTTGAATTGGAGCTACATGAAAAAGGAAACAAACAACAAAAGGTTTATTTTAGAGATATAGTAGGCCTACTCAGAGTCATAGTTTTACCAGTGAGAGAAGTGAATGACAAAGCTTTTGCCCCATCCTCCAAAGAGGAACTATAAAACTCAACTACATTTAAGGTTTCTAGTATTTGCGTGTGCGAAACTCATTATTGCTATAGAGTGTTCAGCAAGGTTGCTAGGGATGTTCAATGTGGTTGTTATAGTTTTCTGAGCAGTTGCTAGGTTGTTCTAGGGTATGTTTCACCGGCTCATTGTATGAAAGGTAAAAAATATAATGGTGAAACTTCAACTTGTAAGGAATATTGTCAGGGGTTGCGTGTATAGTCAAATCCAAAAATGATGCATGATGCATAATGAAAGATTATAACACATTTTAATGAACAGGAACCAGAAAGCCCAACACACAGGGACGTAACTTTAAAATAAGACAATGAACTTGAGGAAGACTGGAGGCTTAAATAGACGATGATAATTATAAAAACAGGGAACAGGTGTAAACTAATTAACCATGACAACTAATAATTAGGACTAAGAGGCAGTTTACACTATACGTAACTAGAAATAGAAAACGTTTTATGCATTTTGGGCGTTAATTTGCACTGCATTTTAGGGGCCTGAAAACGCAAATATTTGAAAAACTGCAAAAAGTGCAGTTGGTACAGTTGGTATTATGTGTTCAGTCTATAGGCACATATTTTTCTTTACAAAGTGACATTGCCAACTAATGCCCATGCAAGCATAATAAAGTGTTTTTAGTCGTTTTATCGGATTTGTGTAAAAAGGGAGCAACAGCATTGTTGCCTGTTGATCAGCAAAACTAACTAATATAGATAATTATTCATGCCTGGCCAGTATTTGGCGGTCACTTTGTAAAAAAACACTAAGCCGCCAAAACGTCAATGTTATGTAAATGAACAATGTTTAAAATGTTTTCAGTTTTTAGTTAAAAATGGTGTTGTGTAAACTGCCCCTAAACTAAACAAGACAGAGAAACTAAACATGCTTCATATGCATTATTAAGATGAAGGCTCAATTTAGATTTTTAATTACTGGTTCTTATGTTTAAAAACACTGGCGCTAACTTGCCTACTTAGCCTATGTCTGTGGTGTTAAAACTAGTCCCAAGGGAGACAGTAACACTCATGAACTTGGTTAAGTTATATTCAAAGATTCTTATTTTGGTGCTTTGCCTCTTCACAAAGACTTATCAAGACTTTTTCCTTCAATTCCCTTTAATTTGTGTGCTCAGTTGTTAATTTAGAAATTATTATTCAATATTTTATAAGATAACGATTTAAATGTTAAAAACTTTAAAAAAATAGATTTTGTCATTTTACAACGGGATTGTGCAAAAACTGGTTCATTTATGCTTGGTTCAAATTACACGATTTGTTTTGTCTGTTACGAGTCACTGTGCCAAAATCGGGCTAAAATCGTGTAATCTGAACCAGGCATTAAGGTGTTGCCGATTTAATTCAAATTTGCATAATGCCTGGGATTATAGCACGATTTTGGCACGATCCGTTTGACGTAGGGTGTTGTGGGGATTCGTAAACGACAACGGGCGTCGGGACACGAGATTCGACCGTATCATCTCGTATAGTGTGTCATAGTGGGCGACAACCTACGTCGCGCCTGCGACATCACGACAAAAAGACTAGCATGTTTAAATTTTTTTAACGGTCGTCCACGACGGGTTCTGTCACATCTATGAGGTTGACCAATAGTAGCAAAGAAGCTTTTCCGTACACAACTTTCAAAAATGGTGAAACGAAAGAGAGACGATGGCACTAACGTTAAAACTAAAAGTAAAAATATATAAGAAAACAATATTTTAACTCAATTTCTCTTTGGAGGATTGACAGCCCATACTGTCCTCTTCGAGCAATCCAGCAATGTGTCCATTGTCGGGTTTTCTTTCTTTTTTTTTACCTTTTTCTGAACAAAAGACAGCCAATACAACACTCAGCGCTTCATCCATTGTTTGTTTACGCTTGTTTCCGGAAGTCACTCGCAATATTTATAATATTATCGCAATATTAGTTTCTCCTTCTCGATGACATCACACAAGCCGTTAAAGACGGTATGCAATGACTGGTCAGGAAGCAACGTGTAGCCTGACATGTGTCTTGTCCACCAAACGACAACTTTTTAGGAGTCAAAATCATGTAATCTGACACATTGACTATCGTAACAGACAAAAAAAAAAAATCTGAACCAGGCATAAATTGAATCTGAACCAGGCATAAGTTGAATTGGAAAAGTAAAAGAAAAGAAACAAAAGCTCTGTTCTCCGTTTGTTTTTCCTTCTTCTCCGGTCACGTTCATATTTAAATCGAACAAACTTATTTTGTCCATTAGATAGAAAGATCTGAAAAATAAAAGCATACATTTACCCACCCATAGACCCTCCCCTCAAAGAAATCAGGACAGAAGTGGTTGAAAGTGGACACAAGAGAGCCATTCAAGAATTAAAACACCATGTGTAAATAAGAATGTCTTCCTCTTATTCTTGTGATATGATTGGCCAAAACCTGTCTTAAATCCAGCTGTAAACAAGGGCCTCAAAAGGCTGTAAATATCTGAAGTTTGAACTGTCTTCACATTCATCAGGCCACACAAAGTCAGTGAGGTGGAAACAGTGTATAGCAAGACTAACTGTCGCATCCATCTCAGGCAAAATGACTTTCTGTGTTTCTGATGGGGTTTGGTCATTGTACTAAGATGAGTGTTCATTCCACCTTAGACCGCTACAGTAGTGAAAGTAGGCCCATTCATCAGGTCACAGTTACCTCAGTGTGGAGGTGGGCGCGCAGGCCAGTGGAGGCAGACTGACTTTTTTCCATGACAAAATGGTTTGATCCTCCCCCAAATGGGAGTTTGATAAATGAGTGTTGTTTTCTCAAGTCTTCTGAGACCGTTTGTAAACCTATTTGCTCTGTCATTGGGGATACTATATCACAATGCTGTGTTACCTTGTGGCGAAAGCAAGAAAATAAAAACTCTTAATTCATTTTTCAACAGGATGCAATTGACATGCTTGACAACATTAGTCTATAAAGCATACTTAGTATACATACATTGCATCCTATAAACTACTTGCTTTATCAGTTTTATTTTGACTAGAGCGGAATTACCAGTTCCATTACCAGCTTCACTTAACAATCACAGCCAATGCAGTGTAAGGGCAGTTTTTGTGTGTGTGTCCTCTTAAAGGGGTGATGAACTGAGAAATCAAATTTTCCTAAGACATCTAAGAGGTCATCATATTATAAGAATATCATTTAAGTTTCAGAACTGCAAATGTCCTTGTTAGTCCAATAAAAGCTTTTATTGACACCAGGCTCAGCAAACGACTCGTTTTTCAAAGTGGGGAACTATGATGTCAAAGAAGATAAAACACGGCCGGTTGAGCCCCGCCCACTAATTCACGCATTACACAAACACATAAGCTAAAGAAAGAACATAGGCCTACCTTGTGATGACAAACCGGACCCAGCTACCAAGCAATACAAAATATTGTGCTGTGCCTGGTTGTGGAAGACAGTCGCTGCATAAGCCTCCTCTGGATTCCAATAGGACTGCATGGTTAACTTGATTTTTAATGACGTTCCAGCTGATGAGGTAAAACATTGTCCGTCTGTTTGCTAAATTTTTTACTGAGGATTGTGTTGTAAACAAGACTGGATTTACAGACAGATTGTGCTGTGCATTTTTATTGGATCTGACAGGAATGGTGCACCACACGGACTCTGGGTCGAACATGGGCGAATCATTCCTGTTGCCATTTTACAACATTGGACGTTTTCAGAACATTTTCCCCCAAGTGCACCGAAGGGTGAGTTGAAACTCATTATAATATGTAAAACTGTTATCCACTCACAGCGGTGGGCGTTTACTTCCAAGTCTTCAGTGCGAGATGCCCATAAAAACTGAGCATTTTTCAGCTACGCTCTAAACTAGTGTAGAAAATAGCCTATTACTTATTTATTTTGATGTTTTTGAATGCAAAAACCAAGTGACGTCACCAGTTGACCTCAGACAACAATGTATTAAAATTTAAAAAGCCAGTTCATGACCCCTTTAAACTCAAACTGCTGGATTTCAAGTGGTTTGTTTTCAGAGTATTGACTGAAACTGATTCTGACTTCAAGTTTAAACATGATCAGTGTTTTGGGAAGATCGCTAACCCTTGAAACCCCCAATTGAATTATCAAGTTGCTATTTGTTTTACTCCAGATGGAGGAAAATAGTGAAATTATGCGTTTCTTTGCTATGTTTTTGACTCGGATATGTAAATTAATAAACATAGTGCTGCAGGGATGACATATATTATTGTGGGCCCACTCGGAAGTTACCATCACCCTGAATCCCTTGACAAAAAAAACGAATTGGATTTTTCCATTAGCTTTTGGATTATTGAAGAAAATAAGCTCTGCAATCCACAAAAGGTGTGATTCTTAATTAAAATAGCATGACTTATATGACTTTTGAAGCCTAAATACAATCGTAGACGTAAAAAGCTAAAAGTTACCATAAATGATGTTTTATTAACAAAGTTCGGGAGAAGCACGTTCAGATAATTAACACAAGTGAGAGCACTCAGCAATCATCATTAAAACGTATAGAATCACCTCATTTCTCAGACAGTCTAGCAGCGTCCCTCCACCACCCTTTCTCCACTCTTCTAGTCCTAAACCACCTTACACACAGTGGGGAGTACACATGCCAATTTCATATTATACTTCATTCCCTTAATTGTATATAAGTGTGAACTCGTGAGACGACAGAATTCAATTTTTTGGGTGAAGCAAGTATTTTTTCAGTTCTTTCATCAAACTATAAAACAAGCTAACAAATCCGCTGTTCTTCCACCTACCCCTGCGTATTTGTTTTCATGCATCAGATGCGACGAGTACCGCTCGCAGACTGAAAACAAGCAAATGCTGTACGGTATTTGGGGAGACCATAAGACATCTCTGAGTGTGCAGAAGCACTCTATCAAATCTCAAAACCAACAGGGTGCAGAATTCACTTCCCCGTCATACCAGCCCGCCATGGAAGAAATAGAGATCTTGACATCTTTTGATACGCAGCATCCACAGGTGGCCCCAGCGGTGTTCTTTCAATTCCGATTGCATGACTGACATCCCTCTCGGTGTGAGAGAAGGACAGGACTGTGATTTTCAGGAAGGTCGACCGAAGAAAGATGGACGGTTTGCAGCACAGGAGTTCTCGGGACAGTGTGGGCTCTAATTTCACAGCTGAGCTGCGTTTGCTGCCATATTGGACCGGGTTTCAGATAGACGTGCCTCGCTGACGGGCTCTGACCCAGGCCGAGATGGTGTCAGTTAAGTATTTGTTTTATTTTTTTTTCTCTTTTACACCTCTGCTGTCAGATTCATTACCTTGGAGGCATTCATCTTGTCAATGTGACAGCGCATATAACAGATTGTCATGACAAGTGTGTTTTTAATTTTTTTTCCAATGTCAAAGCAGACAGAATTGTAATGTGAGACGTATGTCATCTGAAAAGACAGTTATGATGCTATTATTCCAGTCGCATATAGTTTTTCTCTAAATAGATGGTAGCATAAGGGTAATACATTGACAATTGGCGAACCGATAACTGTAACCTTGGGGAAATGTGATTGCAATATCCAAGTCCTGGTAAAAGTGTCTTCTGCTATGTCTTTCCTTACAGCGGAACAGAGCACTTCAGATATAAAGAGCACAAATGAATCTTAGTATATATGATATATGATACATGGTTTTTCTTTATTCATTCAATCAAACTGGCAGGGAGATGGTCCTCATAGCTTGAATGCAACTTTTAGGTGAATCCTTGAACCTTTACACAGAAATCAATTGTTGGATGGGAATCTTGAGAAGAGGTGGTTTGAAGCTTGGCTCAGGGATTTCTGTAATACATTGGCTATGTTCAGAAAACTCAAAAATAGTATTGAGTATTGATAGGAAGGTAACAAGCCATGTCTGAATAAAGTGTTTAAGTTCATCCTGTGTACTATATTACCTTTGTCTGGTAAGTGCAGGTGTTTCCTTTGCAGCTTGTGATATCCTAGAAATCTTTTGTGTTTGTTTTGTTGATGAAGTTGCTTAGTTGGTGAGCAGTATATAGTATAAGAGCTACAGATGTATTGGAAAAAAGCTGGGTTATGTTTCCAATGTCTTCCTTCTCTGGCCATAATTCTAACCTTGAAATCAGGATTATGCATAAAGTAGTGCCATGCATGTGAAAATCGGCTGAGAATTGAACATATATATATATATAATCACTCTGTCTGTCATCTTGTTCCCTTTAGGCTGACATGTTGGCGGCACAAAACTGTCGACCTTCCAGACCTACAAGCTTCCATAGGTCCAGGTGAGTCTAACCCATGTGAAAAGCCAAGATTGTGACATGCCAAAGAAAAGGGGCCTTAGGGGGGATCTTAGGACATTTACTTCCCTCGTCTTAGTATCTCTGCTTCCTCCAACGCCATTATATGTGTCAAGCAGCGGGTCATTTTTCTAGCTTGGCCATCTCACCCCTCTGCTCGGCCCAGGCAGGCACTCCCTGTGGTGGCGTTCACCTTGCTGAGGGAACCCTAGTCAGTACAGTGGGTATTTTTCGCCAGCCCTTCGGCTTCAACCCAGCACGCTGCAATCTTTCATGTGGACGCCGCTGTGCCACGTTCTTAAATAAAGGCAATGCATCACAGGAAGGAAAGGTGTCAGTTAAAGAGAGGGAGTGAATGGGGCTAATGACTCGAAAAGATCTGTGAAAAAAGAGGCATGTGAAAACGCTACAAGGTATTACATATAATAGGAATCAGTATATAGGTATACTGTAAAAAGTGATTAGTTGACTTGACTTAAAAAAGTGAGGAAACTCGTTGCCTTAAAAAAATATTAAGTAAATAAACTCCATGCGTGAATAAACTTGAAAAAACTGAAAACACAACCTGCGCAGTTACTGGGATTTTCACGGACAACCATTTCTAGGGTTTACAAAGAATGGTGTGAAAAGGAAAAAACATCCAGTATGTGGCAGTCCTGTGGGTGAAAATGCCTTGTTGATGCGAGAGGTCAGAGGAGAATGGGCCGACTGATTCAAGCTGGTAGAAGAGCAACTTTGACTGAAATAACCACTCGTTACAACCGAGGTATGCAGCAAAGCATTTGTGAAGCCACAACACGCACAACCTTGAGGCGGATCAGCTACAACAGCAGAAGACCCCACCGGGTCCCACTCATCTCCACTACAAATAGGAAAAAGAGGCTACTATTTGCAAGAGCTAACCAAAATTGGAGAGCTGAAGACTGGAAAAATGTTGCCTGATC
This sequence comes from Cyprinella lutrensis, assembly GCA_027497675.1. Lineage (NCBI taxonomy): Eukaryota > Metazoa > Chordata > Actinopteri > Cypriniformes > Leuciscidae > Cyprinella > Cyprinella lutrensis. The sequence continues at coordinate 5,672,737 of JAOTRC010000014.1, read as the reverse complement.
TGATGAGTCTCCATTTCTGTTGAGACATACAGATAGTAGAGTCAGAATTTGGCGTAAACAGAATGAGATCATAGATCCATCATGCCTTGTTACCACTGTGCAGGCTGGTGGTGGCGGTGTAATGGTGTGGGGGATGTTTTCTTGGCACACTTTAGGTCCCTTAGTACAAATTGGGCATCGTTTAAATGCCACGGCCTACCTGAGCATTGTTTCTGAACATGTCCATCCCTTTATGTACCATGTACCCATCCTCTGATGGCTACTTCCAGCAGGATAATGGACCATGTCACAATGCTCAAATTGGGTTCTTCAACATGACAATGAGTTCACTCAACTAAAATTGCCCCCACAGTCATCAGATCTCAACCCAATATTTGAGCTTCGTGACCTAGATGTGCATCCCACAAATCGTCATCAACTGCAAAATGCTTTCTTATCAATATGGGTCATTTCTAAAGAATGCTTTTAGCACCTTATTTCAATGCCACATAGAATTAAGGGCGTTCTGAAGGCGAAATGGGTCAAACACAGTAGTATGGTGTTCCTGATAATCTTTTGGGTGAATGTACATCCAATATTAAACAATGCATTTGAACAATTATAATAATAGTAAGAAGAAGAAATTCAAGTGTGTAATGTGGATTTTGGTTATCCATGAGCTTTTTATATAATCTTGATTACATTAATTGTAAGAAAACATTGCCAAGATTGAGTCATTCTCAGAGTTCTGCTTGATTTTGAGCCTTAAGGAGTCATGAAGCAGCAAAATATTATTAGTTTCCATGACATGGCAAATGAAAGAACTCTTCTAGCTGGCTGAGGGTGTTTTTGTGAGGAGATAGCACCTGCTCTAAAAGCTTATGCTCTGACCATCCATGCCAAAGCAAAACCACAAAATGGACATAATATTCAGTCGCCAAACGTTGCAAACTTGGACATGCATGACAATGATGGAGCCCCGGCAAATGGGCTTACACGCCACATTTGGTAATTTGCACACCTACCTGCACTTCATAGCAGCACAATTACTGAGTGTCTCCGGGGCGACTAGCCTCTCCCGTCCTCATTGGCAGGCTGATGCGCACCTCTCCGGCCCTGTCCAGCCGCGGCTGCGACGCCGTGAAATGGGCGTTAATTCTCTGCGCTATCTGTACCATGCAGAGACTGTTTTAAAGCCTACGTATGATTTTTCAGTCTCTCTGCTGCTACAATCATCCAAACGTAGAGAAAATATGAATGGGTAAAAATAAAAAAAAACATCAAACAAACCTGTGAAATGCAAAACAGCACAAAAAAATAGGATTTGCATGTGGTTGTTCCCATGAATTAATGAGAATTTCACCTTCCAAGTTTGAAGGTAATGGAGGAGAAAAAAAAACAGAATTTATTTGTTAAAAATAAGGAGTTGAACTATGCAGTTATGTATCTCTTGACTAATGGAAGGTATGCCCATTATCAGCAGTGTTGTCCATGGCCCTGAAATCAACCTACATTCATAAGGACATGCAGCTCTAGACCAGAGTTTTCAGCACAGTCTCATCCCAAGACGTCATATAACTGACATCTTGGACCTCTTTTGACCATACGTCAACAAACGCCGTTTTAGGGTACCCTTTAACGCCGGTTAGATGACGTTATTGGATCCTTACCCTACCCCAGACCTAAACCTACCCCTAAACCTACCCCCTCATCTAACTGATGTTAAAGGAAAAGCATCAATTGTATGACATCCCAGGATCATCATGTAACTGACGTTAAAGGGTACTCTAAAATGGTGGATGTTGACGTATGGTCAAAAGATGTCCCAAGATGTCAGTTATATGACGTCTTGGGATGAGACTGTGTTAGAGTTTTTCACTAGAGAGCGCCAGCCAGGTCATATAGGGGCATGTATGTGTATTAATTATAAAATGCAGCACAGCATATCACATCAAAATAATTGTAAGGCTTTTGATATCAGTGTTTTATGTGATGTCATGACTAATGACTGCATAAAACCTTGTAATATGTTCTTATGTTCTTTAATCACCAAGGTAAATCTAACTAGTCGCATAAAAATAGACACAATGAAACTTTAACAGGTTTCGATAACTGCTTAAGGTTCATATATTTTCCACTTGACTAGTTTGAGCTGAAAATTTGGGGTGTCCATCAGAAGGTCTGCGATTTAGAACCTCTACTGTATAGAAACTGTCCTGACCTTTAATTTCAGATATCAGTGATTCATTTTAGCTTTTGTTATTCATTGTTACAACTCCCAATTAATTTCATTTGCTGTAAATTTCAAATGTTAATCCTGAAAGATACCCAACGTCAACCCAACTCTTCCCTTTTACATTCTGAACAGTAAATAGTCCGTCAGCTCTTCTTTAGCGTCCCAGGAGTCTGCGTAGAAGATGGAGACACTGACCACATTGCAATCCTGCATACATCCGCAGTGATATGAAGAGCATTGGCACCTGTCGCAACAAGTTACTCGACTCTCAAAAGTGACCACCCCCCATATGAGCCAGGTCTTCATTTAAGAGTAAGCACCTTGACACTGCCTGGAAAGCGGAAAAAAGAGCGCATACACATACTCTGTTCCTAACAGATGGGACGCTGTCTGTTCTACGAGGGCCCGCCGGCATGTTATAGTAAGCGCTCCCTTGTTACAGAGAGCATCGGCGCATACGCAGGGCCTGAAAGGCCATGTTAATATGTTAGAGAAAAGAAGCTCCATCACAGAGAGACAGTTGAGCCTGCATGGCGCTCTCGTGAGATTCCTCATATTGTCGTAATAAACTTCCGTAAAAATACAATAATACCCAGCTTTGAAGTATTAAACAGCTCTCCCTCCACATTTTTCTCCCTACCATCTGATGAGCACACATGCTTCTGTTTTTCGATCGCCTTAGACAAAACAAACAATAATAACGGAATAATCGTAATTTCCCCCGTTGAGGATTGAAATGAGTTTGTGGCTGAACTAAGGCTCCACACAGTCACGCTTTGTTGATTTGGAACACTCTTTGTTATGTGTGTGGTGAGACTGCATCAGGCTCTCTTCCCGCTGGCTTTGTCAAACAGAAGCGCTATGTTTCCCTCTGCTGGATGGGATGGGAACTCCATCAGAATCCAATGGCATTCATGTGGCTGAGCTAAAGAGAGACATCCGAGAAAATGCATCACTCCTTTGTCAATACCCTCATCCATGCGTCTTGTTTGAGAAAAAGTCTCGAGAACACTGGCAAAATCCAATGCTGCGAAAGTGATTCAAATGGATTGATTTTTACCTCACAAACACAAGCATGTTTATGCACCTCTAAGCAAAGACACATCTAGTGTACCTTCCTGAGCATGAGTGTATTCTAAGGTTTATTTTATTGATAGGTCAGCTCAAGGCTTATATCCAAACATAGCAGGTAAGGCCATTCATGATGGTATGACATACTATCTCACTAAAGCAACATTGTTCTTTCAGAAAACAAGTTCACTGGGAACCGACAAGCTTAATTAATCGGAAAACCATTATTATTGGGATGACTGAACATAAAGTTTCTTGACATGGAAATGGATGGATTCAAACACAGCAGGTAAGGTCAACTTAACTGTCATGATATTATGAAATCAGTTTTCTCTAATATAACATTGCTCAAGGGATTCGTCAACGGGTCTCGAGAGATGACAATTCGCATTGAGAATTGCTCGTCAGCAGTAGTAGGAATTAGTCAGAAATCCATTTATTTATATTGGACTGTTTCTGTTTATATCATCAAATTTCCCAATGTGAACATAGTCAAGATTCAAACACAGAACGAACTAGACTGTCTGTATTCATTATGTGGTTTCTCTAAAGCAACAATTCTCTTTCAACCTTCAAAAGGGATTCTTCAATGGCCCTCAAGAGATGATAATTTTCACGGAGGTTTTCAAGTTCACCATCAGCTGAGAAGTTGGAATTAATCAGACAAACGTTATTAATTAAATGACTTGTGTTTTTTAATTCATAGTTATCTAACACGTCTCAGATTTGAATATTGTAGCAAAGACTCTGGCTGTTCTTGTGATGTTCTCAAAGCCGTTCTTTCCCATTCAGCAACTCTCCAACCTTGTAAAAACGTTTAGAAGGGATTTCCCAATGGCGCACGTCCCTCGAGAGATTACATTTCCCATGGATCCTTCGGTGCCAAATCAAGTTCACCGGGAGCTGAGAAGTTGTGAGAACAAACGCTGTGAAGACAATCATTTCGCTCTTTACACTTCTCAATGTGACCATTTTGCTCTATGCCTTTCAAAAGCGAGAGAATTGATAGAGCTTGAGTGAGCCAGGTCTAGTTTTTAGTTTTGTTTGATAACATCTGATGGGTTGACATAGACTGAACAAGTGCATGAATGAACTTTAACCAGAACTCCATCAATCCTTTAGTCATCCGGTCCACTCCAGTGTGACTCAGAATCAATGGGAAAACCATTATTATTGGGTCGCCTTGACATTTATATCACCAATCCATACTTTTCTGACATGGGCACATGGACAGGTTTTGACTTTGACGGAATGATAATAATAGCCAAAACTTCTAGAGAAAACCGTTTCGACAGTGAAACACGGGTTTGTACACGTGAGCTCTTTCTGTCTGACTGTGTCCATGGCCAGTCCTTGTGATAGAGTGGGTTTGAGAAGTGTTTATTTGTGAACTTCTTAACCTTTGCTCTTTTAAAACAACACTCTCACCACAGCGGGATCTCTCACTTTCCGGTCAAAGGGGGGGGTCCTGCTGGGCCGGTGTTGATGTCGGAGTGCTTTCGTAAGGGCAAGGCAAGCTAGGTCATACCCTTGATCCCCTGAAACTGCAGAGCCTGTGGGGAAACTCTTGTTTATGGCTTCAACTTGTGTGACAGAAGGGAAGATGACTCTGAAAACTGATCAAGGACCATAAAGTAACTGATCTCGGAGCTGCAGAATAAGGGAGTCATAACGCAGTCAAAGGGCCCTATCATACGCACACTGCAATGCGGTGCCAGGCGTGACGGAAGTGTTTTTGGCTAGTGTCAGCCTGACACAGTTATCATTTTCTAACACAGTCTCATCAACTGACGCTTTTGACCATACGTCAACATCCGCCGTTTTAGGGTACCCTTAAACGTCGGTTAGATGACGATCTTGGGCGTCATCCAACTGAAGCTTTACCTTTAACGTCAGTTAGGTGACGGGATAGGTTCAGGTCTGGGGTAGGGTTAGGATTCGATAACGTCATGTAACTGACGTTTAAGGGTACCCTAAAACGGCGGATGTTGACGTATGGTCAAAAGCGTCAGTTGAATGACATCTTGGGATGAGACTGCGCTGCATTTTCACGTCCTGTGCCATGTTGTTTAAATAGCAAATACATTTGCACCCATGGGCATGCTGGTTTGAAAACGAGGTGTGTTCAGGCACATTGTTAGCGTGTTGCTATTTGCAACTGAAATAGCGTGTTGCAACTGAAATAGACTGCGCCATTGACCAAAAAGTCAATGGCGAAATATTTTTTTTTTGTTATTTAATGAGCGCTTAATAATATCCACCTGTCTGTAGTAGCCTGTAATATCCACCTGTTTGTCCCGTAGATTTTAATTTTTTTCCTCTAACAAATTCCACCATATAAATAGCTAATCCGCCATACCACGAGGGCAACTGGCTTTGCAATGGTAATGGGAGATGAAACTCTGATTGGTAACTAGCAAAAGTGAATTTGGACACCCCCTAAGTGCGCTTTAGAACATTAAAATTGGTAACACAGTCTCATCCCAAGACGTCATATAACTGACGTCTTG
>JAOTRC010000014.1:5652075-5666841 GCA_027497675.1 Cyprinella lutrensis | reverse complement strand
CGTAACGACGTCGTTCCCTGGGCGCTCTAGTCAGTGGAAAAGCAAACAGGTTCTGAACGGGTTCGCAAGTTGAACCAACTCCGAACCAACTTTGAACCAGCACCAGTTCCGGACCAGTTCTTTTTTCGGTGGAAAAGGAGTAAACACTATGATTTACGAAGAGATGTGTTTTGTTTCTTTCTGGTTTCAATATTTTAAATGTACATGTGAGGCGTTTGTGAAACAATGGCAACAATAGTCTATCAAACATCATTCATATCACAGACAACTTGTTTTTAGTCTCGCTATTTAGAAGTGATGCATTGAGAACATACTGAAGACTTTATTGTATTGAATCACTCTATGCCTATGGTAGTGTATGATGCCCAGCTTTTCTCTCGAACCATTTCCAAAGTCGGTAAGTGCACGATACCTGCTGTTCAAACTCCTTTATCAAAATGAGCAAATCTTTTTTTTGAGTCATTTTTTAAATGAGCGATTGTTTTGCTTTATAAGACCCTTATTCATCATCTGGAATCATTTAAAGCCCTTTGAACAGTTTTGCACTGAAACTCTCATTTGGACCTTGAATTGTTTGGTTTCCATTGAAGTCCATTAAATGGAGAAAAATCCTGGAATGTTTTCATCAAAAACCTAAATTTCTTTTCGACTGAAGAAAGAAAGATGAGGACATTTTGGATGGGGTGAGTAAATTATCAGCAATTTTTTTTTAAAAAGTGAACTATTCCTTTAATATGGCTAGTTGTGAGGAACAGCCATGTAATTCTTCGAGATGAATCGCACACTCTTAGTGGTGATTTGTCACCATCTAGTCAAAGGTATAGGGTACCGTTATTACGGACTGCCTGTGCACAAATATCTTCCTCCAGTATAGCTCTGTTAAATAAATTCTTGTGATATCACTGTTGTCATTTTACATCTATGGCCATGATTGGCTGTTGCTAGATGGATGTTGTTGATGCGGGTTGTAATTTGTAAGGTACTTTTGTATTTTGGATGATATTTGTATTTGTCATTCGTCAAAAGTGTTCGGGTTTGTGATGACTGAAGAACAATAAACGTACCAAAGCTGCCGTGGGAGCCAGGATATGCACGGACACCACAGAAAACGTGTCCAGTGTAAAAAAAAAAAAAACAACTAAATGTGTTGTAAAGGAAGAGTGTGTCTCCTTAGCCTTACCCTGGAGTTGATTCACCCTCCGACTGTGAACATTGCAGTGATGTTCTCTTAGTCTAGAGAGAATTCTTTACTTAGATCAAAACTGGCATCTTATTTTTATTTTACATTTACCTTTAGTCACTTAGCAGACGCTTTTACGCAAAGCGATTTACAACTGAGGACATTTTAAAAACATTTCTCCTTTCCATTTGGCATATCTGAGTGACTGCTACTCCCTGGTAGTAATGATTCCTGGAAAATGATTTGAAAACGCTTATGGACCACTGATGGAGCACAAAATACTTTGATGAATTGAATTCTTCACATCTGATGTAAACAATAAGTTCAAGCATATCTTGTCTTATCTATTTTTGATATCAGCTGAATTTAAAGTTCATTTTAGAGGCTCTGCGAGATTTATCCAGGTTTGTATTCCAAGTTTCTCAACATTTTGGCTGTGTGATCCAGAAAGATTTACTTGCAGGCATTACTCGAGTTTCATCCACTTAAAATGGAAAGTCAAATCTAGTGTGTGCATTGCATAACGAGCCGGTTTGTGCTTCCCAAATTAATCAATGAGATTGACTACCTCAAGTTTTCAACACAAGAATATATCTTTATAAGAGGCACCTTTTTTCCCGATGGGAGTCTGAAAGGAAACTATAATTAGCTTTTTGTCATTTTTCCCCATTTCCGTCACTTGTTGAACTATGCAGACCTTTTACTAACGCTTGTGGATCGCTGGATCCTCAGGTTTGAAAGGAAACATATTTTAAGAATTGTACAAGGAAACTGCATAATTTTGTGCATCTTTGTAAAACTTTGGCAGAAAGGCACCAGTTGCTCCAGTCCTACCAGACTCGTGGCCTGTTATATTCTCCTAATTTTATATCAGTCAGTGTAGCGCATGAACACAATGGCCAGTTATACAATAAAATGCAACTAGGTAAGTTAACTGTGTCACTTCACAGAGGTATCCAGGGTTGTTTATAAAGGAACCGAATGTACTGATGGTCTTGTTCTTATTATAGACCACGACACCTGTGGGTATAGCTTTGTAAAAATAACACTGATGCTCATTAGTCCATCCGATGTCTACTCTGTTGTTGAACTTCAAGGATCTGTGCTTTTCTCTGACGTTGGAGTTTACTCTCTGCACAACTCTGATCTAAAGTGTGTGTGTGTGTGTTAAAAGCATTTTAAACTGAAAGCATTTTTATCAGTAAATGATTTGGAGAAAGTGATACATCCATTTATTTATTTTAGGCTAGATTACTGCAACTCAGTTTATCGTAGTGTGCCTAAGTCCTCTTTATCCAACCTTCAATTGGTACAAAATGCTGCTGCCAGACTTCTTACTGGAACTAGAAAATAGTTTTTTGTCTGTTCTGGCTTCACTTCACTGGTTGCTGGTCGAATACTGCGTCACGTTTAAAGGGGCGATAAACCGAGAGATCAAATTTTCCTTGAGCTTTTGACATATAAGAGGTCATCATATAAGAATACCCTTTAAGTTTCAGAACTGGAAACGTCCTTGTTAGTCCAATAAAAGCATTTATTGACACCAGGCTCAGCAAACGACTCGTTTTTCAAAGTGGGGAACTATGATGTCAAAGAGGATAAAACACCACCCCTGTAGAAGAAAATCAATGTCTACTTCAACACGGCCGGTTTTGCCCCGCCCACCAATTCACGTATTACACGAATAGCTAAATAACATAGGCCTATACCTACCTCGTGATGACAAACTGGATCGAGAGTGAAACTCATTATAATATGCAACACTGTTATCCACTCACACAAGTGGGCATTTACTTCCAAGTTTTCAATGCTAGACGCCCATAAAAACAGAGCATTTTGGAGCTGGGCTCAAAACTAGGGTAGAAAATAGCTTATTCATTTTTATGTTTTTTTTTTAAAGTAAAAACCAAGTGAACGTCATAAGTTGACCAACAATATAATAAAATTTAAAAGGCCAGTTCATGACCCCTTTAAAAATGCGAGAAGCAGGTCAGTGGAACGGAAAAAAGCGCAAAGTCTAGGAATGTGTTTTTTAAAAGTTAAACTTATTTTACATTGAGTGCCTAATATTTAGTATGCAGTATTATGTGCTAGACCCTGCAAAACATGCGAGCAAACCAGTTAATTATGTCCGTCAAGTGCATGTTTACATTGAAAAAGAATGGAACCGTGTATTGGAGTAGAATGGAAAAACGGGTTCTGTTTGAACAGAAAAAAAGCATTTTAAGGATCTTATTGGCCTATGCAAGGTCATGAAATGTAAACATTGAATTTACCCAGAGATTCAGTGTAGGCTATATGCCCAACGTTTTAGCGTGACAGCTGTGTTAAGCAACAGTGTGAGAGAATATGTTGTGCTACCCCAGACATGTCATCTTGGTCCATTGGGTATTTGCAGGAAACGGGGCTGTTTCTTGAACGGCTGACTACTTCTGTCCCTGAGGTGATTCCTTTCCACTGAGTTCTCTGTTTGTTCTTTCTCAAACACATTCTTTTGACATTCACAAATCATTTGTCTTCTGTGCTTTTACTATCGGTTTTGTGGAAGACGAGCAGGCGGCGGCGGCGGCTTTCTAATTTGTCTTAGAAATCTCATCAGATCTCTTGCATAACTATTGAGCTGTAATGCTAACGGAACATAATGGCATAGTTGGCTCATTATGAAACTTTTGAAAAAGATTTTTTATCTGTAAGAAGAAAATTGACATCAACAGTGTGATGTGGTTACATGCTCAACATTATGACTAACACGTTAGCTTAGCACAGTGTCATAGAGTCTTCACTAAGTATGCATCATGTGTCGAGCAGGCCTGATGGTTTTTAGCTGGTATTATTTTAAGACTCAAAACCAACATACTATTAAAACCATTTATCATTCAAACGTAGGCAAGGCAAGTTTGTTTATAGGCCAATAGCACATTTCATTCACAAAGGTAATTCAAAGTCCTTTACATAGAAAAGAATTTGATATAATCATAAAATAATCACAACAAATGCATAAGGAATAAATGTAACAAAGCAGAGAATCCTGAATCAGTTGGTTTGGTTTTACAGAGTTGTACTAATAGCAATAGAAAATTGTCGTGAATTTTTTTCCTTAGATATTGGAGTTAAGGGGATCTCCCAATATCCCTTCGTTAAAATCCAGTGTCGATTAAAATCGAGCAGTACTGAGCCGATCAAGTAGCTCATCAACCTGAGCCATTGGATACGCGTCGAATTTTGTCACGGCATTTACTTTGCAATAATCCACACAGAACTGGATCGAGCCGTCGTTTTAGGCACTAAATCCGTCGGGCTAGCCCTGTTACTGTTGGATTCTTTTCTTACCCCCATGCCCAGCATAGCCTCTAATTACTCCTGAGCCACTTTCTTTTAATGTTCAGGCAAACGATATGGTCGGCTACGCACTACTACGCCCGAATCTATCTCAAAGTGGTGCTGAATGAGATTCGTTCGACCAGGCAGGGGCGAAAACACGTCAGCAAACTCTGTTTTTAAATTACATATATCAATTACTGAACTAACAATTGTGTTGTATCTTGCTTTGATTGGGTGTCTTGGGTCACCCGATACAACTTATCTTTTAGAATCGCGAAATAAGGATATGAAATAGGCTGGTCTGTGTGAAGAGGCAGCCCGTCGATTGTGTGGACCTGATCAAATGCATTTTTAAACGTTTCTGCTCCAGGACTGCTCCAGAGGAAAATCATCATGCTTGGAAAGATCTATCATTTCAATCGCACTCCATTCCTCTGGAACAGACTCCAATGGTCCTGGAACAGCCTCTCCCACCTGAGCAACCGTCTTCTTCCCCTGCTTTCTTTTTGTCCCAGAAGAACACAAATGACACAATAAAGTCTTAAACCCAGTCCAATTGGTTCCCAAAATCAGCAGATGCCAAAGATGCTGGCAAACAGCCACCTCCACACTATTCTTTTGTCCCCTGAATTGGATAATGACTGGCATTAAAGGGTACTACATTACCTACCTGTGCACACACCTCACTTTAAACGTGCGACTTTTATCCAATGCCTCGGAGGATTGCATCAGGCTTTGATGAATCGAGCTTTGGTTACCACCTGAATCCACCAAAGCCCGATACGTACCCCCCTTTATACTCACAGGTATTGGGTATAATCCACCATGACTGGGGGTAGCCTGCTGTGTGTCGGGCACCCTGACCAGTGTCCCCACCTCCATCACTGGATACTAGTCGACAAAATGCCCAGGCTCCCCGCGGCTCTAACAGACTGGCCCAGACCTTACCGACGCTCCGTCGCAACCCCGGACCTCCAACTTGGTGCTGGTCTGGGTGGAGTCTTTCCCGATACCTGGGTGCAGGTACAGGCGGAGAGGAAGAAGATGAAGAAGAAGAAAGGGAAGAATAAAGAGAAGAAAAGAGAGAGGATGTTGGAAGGTTTTCACAGACCCCTGGGCACGCCACCAGCTGGTCCTCCCCTAATTGGATGGCCTGGTTCAGCGACGTCGGGCAGTGGCGCTGGACCAACTGTACAGTTTTCTTGGGCAGCCTCGCCATGAACTGCTCTAGTACCACCTGATCGACACCTGGTCACATCCCTCGGCCATCAGCCACTTGTGGCACGCATCCCAGAGCTGCTGCGCAAAAATGAAGGGTCGGTCATTCTCCCAAAGTTCCAGGGACTGGAAACGCTGTCTACTTTCCTCAGGGGTCCGACCGACCCACTGGAGAAAGGAGTGTCTCAGGTCTTGATAGACCAAGAGATTTTGAACTGGTAGTTGTTGTGCAGCGATCTGTGCCCCTCCGAACAGCAGAAGGATCAGCCGCATTGGCCAGTCTGAGGGTGGCCAGTTCCTAGCCTTGGCTGTCTTCTCGAATAAATCGAGGAACGCCTCTGGATCGTCCTGTGGACCCGGGATGGCTATGGCTGAGGCCAAGGCTGGCATCGATGGGGTGGCTGGAACCTCCCGGTCCATCCAGGTCTGAAACAGCTCGCGGTCCTCTTGTTGGGCCCTGAGGAGCATTTCGAACCGACGTTCCTGCTCCTCCTTTACGTCCATCAGGGCCTGATGTTGTTTTTGATGGATTTCCATGAGCGCGTGGATGATATCCTCAAGTGACGACGGGGTTGATCTGGTGGCGGCCAAACCAATCTTCACAAAACCACAAGCTTTATGAGCACATTCTGAACGTTTCTATTACATTTTCCTTTAAAATTTAAGAGTAAACTCTATTGATCAAATGCCTTTTAAGATTGAATAGTGAATACTAATCTCAAAGAGATATGACTAATACTAGCTCACACAAACATCAATCTCTGTGAGATCATTTAACTGCAAAAGGTTGCCTATATCAACTTATTCACTTAATAAACAACTAACTCATGACACATTTGATAAAAAAAATGTGCACAATCATTCTGGTCTTGCATACTCGGTGACTCTGAGGGCGAGGGGCAGATTAGACCTTTCTGTCAGAAAGCACGCCACATCTCAGGACATTTATTTACCCTGGCACAGTGCCTTTGTGTCAGTCCCTGTTCTGAGAGCCATCCTCTGTTATGCTTGTTTGTTTACACGGCTGTTTATTGTGGATCAGCAAGAGCAAAACAGGAAAACTGCTGCTCAATTAAAGCAAACGCAATAGATCACACAGTGTATTACACAATGACAGTGTGCTCATTTGAAAAGCTGCCAGTATGGTGGAGATATGTATGAGAACCAGAAACAAAGATGCTAATGACACCGGGATAAATAAAAAGTATTTTTTGGGGAAATTACATTACCTGCTGCACCAAATATGAATATTTATTCAGCAGTATCACTCTAAATTCATAAAAGTTTCTTAAATTAAAACATTTACAGTTTAAGTAACATTAAGAATGTTGCGAGAAGAGGCTCCACAGGATGCTGCTTATTGTAAAACAGCCATAAAATCCGTCTGTTTTTGCTAAGTGACATATTTACAACTGTTTAGGCAAAGTCAGAGCTGGTTCTCATTGCTGAAAGACTATGTAAATGAAAAGCAGAATGTGGATGTTTTCAAATAAAAATAATTTGCTCTATTTTAAAAATTGTTTATTTGCTCTAACTGGACATAGAAAAAATAAACGGATGTAATAAATACAGTATATTCAAATAAATCTTTTATGTACCTGTGACATTTTTCCCCTTTAAGATTATGCCTTGATGGTTTAGTCATATGTAAATTAACTTCACTATATCATTTTACCACATGAAGATGTGTTTACAGTCTTCATCAGTATTCAATTGTTTATATTATTCTCATCAAGTTCAATAGTTCAGCTTGACACACAATACATTATGCTTTGCAAGGCTGTAAATGTATATTTAAATGTATATACAGAGGGCACAGAAAAACTCATAATTGACCTGAAATCTGTAGATCTGAAAACTCTATCTGCATTCAGGCGTATGTGAGGACAGTTGAGAAGATAACCAAACCTTTGACTAACTGTTCCTGCATGACACAAGCTAAAATACTGAGGTTTGTTCAAACATTGCAGCGGAGATTTTTGCTTCTTCGGTTGTTCTTCTGCGTTCATTTGATGTTAGTTTACATGCTGTAGATCAAGTATGTGTCAATAAAACAGTGATATGGAAACACTGCCAGGCCAATTATCTAATTATAATACTTGGAACATTTTTGCAGCAGCTTATATGACGAACACTAGCTTTTCTTTTTTTTTTTTTTGTTGGGCTGGTTTACCTCAATTAGCCGCAATGATGCTAATTACCCATGGTCCTCTTCAGAGATGAGGTGGGCTCTCTCCACATCCTGGCGAAAACCTCTGATAAGGGACACAGATGGAGTGTCCACTTGGCATGATGATGCCCTACAAATACGCCAATGTATTTGTGAGAATGGTGCCAGTTCAGAAGGTACTTGTAAATGCAACCGTTAGGTCTTCATGCACCTCACACGCTCATGAGAATATTATGAGAGAATCGTTATCTATTAGTGCATTGGATCTACATATATAAGATAATTATTATGTCAAGTCGAATATCATTTATCTCTCTGACCATATTTGTGAATTTTCATTCTGTTTTGAAGCTCTAGACCCAGCTACTTCTCAGAACTTTGGTCTAAAAAAGTTAGCACATTATATTTATACAAGGTTCATGGAATGTTTTTACCTGAAACGTATAGTTGGATGTTCACCTAAAATTTTTAATCATTACTGCTTGTTTTAAAATGTTCAGAGAACATTCAAAAGTAACATTTCAATGATGGTGGCAAAAGGATCTAATTTAATTTTGCTTTAACATTCACATAACTAATAAAAACGTTTTTGGATGTTTTGAATGTTCAGAGAACATTCATAAATAATGTTTTTATAACTTAATGGGAACATTAGCAAAATGATATTTTTATTAGATGGGGAACCATATTCAGAGAATTAATAGTGCCTGCATGAAATTTATTTTCGAACCAAATGCTGCAAAAAGCAAGTCAAGCAATTGCATCGTCAGTGATGCCCATAAGAAATGTTCCATGGCCTTGTTACAGAAATAAAAGGAACAAAGACTACATGCATACTTTATACCAGGACAAAATCCAACGACATTTTTTTTTTGTTGGTATAATGTGTGTGTCACAGTGTTGCGTGGGTTAAAGGAGAAACTGAGTTGAAAGCTTCAATTAAAATATTTACTATAACAAAATGAAACAAACAGGTACAGGCAGATAGATGGTAGTGATGGGGACAAGACCGCCTATGGCGAGTATTGCAAAGTCAATCCCAAGTCAAGACCAAGTCTTTGATGGGTCGAGTCTGCCTATGCCAAGTCAAGACCAAGTCTTTGATGGGTTGAGTCCGAGTCGAGACCGAGTCTTTGAAGGGTCGAGTCCGAGTCCGTTGGTTTTCAAATACAGTCATGTCCGAGTCAAGACCGAGTCTTTGAAGGGTCGAGTCCAAGTCGAGACCGAGTCTGTTGGTTTTCAAATACAGTCGAGTCCGAGTCAAGACTGAGTCTTTGAAGGGTTTAGGCCATGTCCTATTCAGCTTTCAGGGTGTCCCATTTCTTAAGGGGATATTTTCACCACTACCTGTTTCTTGGGGTAGGGGTAGGAGAAAGTTTATAAAATAGAATTGGGATTGGGCCTAAATCAAGATAAAAAAAGTTATTGATTTTTATTTTCTTGGAAAGATGTCACATGTTGTTAACAAATGATAGGATAGAACATTTTGCATTGGTGCATGCTGATTCAGAGTTTGCTTCACTTAAAGTCCTTGCATGAGTTGGAGTCCTTTCGAGTCATCTCTTCACGTGTGTTGGGTCATCTGTAGTCTTCGCAGGAATTGGGTCATCTCTTCACGGGTGTTGGGTCATCTGAAATCTTCGCAGGAGTTGGGTCATCTCTTCACAGGTGTTGGGTAATCTGAAGTCTTCGCAGGAGTTGAGTAATCTCTTCACATGTGTTGGGTTATCTAAAATCTTCTCAGGAGTTGAGTCATCTCTTCACATGTGTTCGGTTATCTGAAGTCTTCTCAGGAGTTGAGTCAACTCTTCACAGGTGTTGGGACATCTGAAGTCTTCAGAGGCTGGATCCAAATTGGAGCTGACATACTCTCTAGTAAGTTCCTAAAAAGTTCTTGGGACAAATAGTTCCTGGTAATTGTGGTGTAAACGCGGTTTATGTTACAGGAACCAGCAACCTGTCAATCGCAGTCGACAAAACGATTTTGGAAGCAATTTAAGTGGATCATGAAGAGTTTTCAAAATCAGAAATAAAAGCCTATTGTGTGTAGTAAATGCTGTCTTGGGGATGCGGAGGCACGCATGCTGTTACAATCATGCAATTTTTGCTGTGCGCACCTTTGTGCTCATGTGGACACGTTTAAACAATGCTTTTTGTTTAATGAGTTTAAACAATGCTTTAAACATTTCAGTCAAAGTTGGTGCATGTTAATGTACAGGCTAAAATGCTCATATTTAGCCAAACCTTTACTTTACTTTACTTTAAACCTTTACTACCCCGTTAGAAAAAAATATACACTCACCTAAAGGATTATTAGGAACGTGTATGGAGATGGTTATTTTTTTTAAAGGTTATTTTTTTAACACAAGAAGTGTACCATGAGTGCTCGCTCTTTTGTTCAGAGCATGAGCGCAAACTGAAACATCACCGAAAGAGAAGGCAAAAAATACATATAGCACCTTTAAAATGTCAGTGCCGTTGTTTAGTCTCTAGGTGTTGTACAGTAATGTTTTTTTTGTGTTTTTTTTTGTTTGTTTGTTTTTTGTTTTTCTAAGGCACGTTAATAAAAGCGACTAATAAATTTCTAATTGAACTAAGATCTGTTCTTGGCTTAATCTAAGCCATGTCTTTAATACCGAACCTTAGTGTACTTTAAAACTTTACATTGATTTGCTATTTTCTAATTGTTTTGTGATGTTTAGTTAAAGTCTACATGCTAATATCTGTATGTTAGTGTACGCCTGAAAATGATCTTTTATTAACATTTTAAAATGTAGCCTACAGTTTTTCTTGAACCAAAAACAATGTTGACACTCGCCAAACACTTGACAGTGCAGTTTTGTCCACTTAAATGTTCTCCACAATGACTTTTAATACTATCTGCATATGAATAGAAATAGCAGCAAGAAAGAAAGAAAGCTACCCTTTTCCAACTATTTCATGCAGAAGGTACAGAAAGATTTGGCACATTTTCACCTTTCAAGTGAATTATAAAACACACAACAGTGATTATTCAGACCAAAAATAGTGTGTGAGCATCAAAACTGCCCTCACATTAGACTAAATAAGCTTCAGCCATTATAGACAAATGCACCAAATATATTATCGGAATGGGTCTTTCAACAAGAAACTGCTTGGACAGACACAATGTGGTGTGCATCGAAGGCACAACTTCTTACAAGACATTGAGGAGGCTCACACATAATCTGTGTCCATGGGCTGACACCTAGTGGCTATTTAAGAGCATTTCAAGAGGAAATTAAAATTGTTTCCCCAAAACATTATGGGGAAATGCTTCAACAGTCTACCAGTGGATTTTTCTTGAGAATCAGAAATGATCATGTCACAGCTGATTAGTTTGGTCTGTTTGTCGTCTCTGAGCTCACCACGTTATAGAACACATTTGATCTTGACCACAACTACCGTTTCATGCCGACTTTAAGTGTGATTTCTGGAATAAAAGCCTTTACTCTGAACGTGTATTATTTAAGTTGGGTACTGGACAATAATAATAGTGATGCTTTGCAAATATCACTAGAAACCACTTGAATATCCATTCTGGGATCTTCTAATAAAACAACACTGGACAGTTCTGCATGTGTGTTAGCACAGCAAAGTGACACTCCTGTGGCCAACAGATAAGATGAGCTGCCTTCAGCTTTTTGCTTTAGGTCTATCTATGCTTAGTGGTTAATTTGTCCTCAACTGGACATTACCATTGTGACATTTCCTGGCAGTGTTACTCAATGGGCATTTCTGTTAAGACTTCCCTATGTATTCTTCAACAGAAAGTATATCAATACTACAAGGAGCCACCTTAAGCAAAGCAAATGCAATCCAAAAATGTTCCAACGCCATACACAAACCCAAATGCAATGGCGTTATTGTGGCCACAAGCCACAGTAGTTTACCACACAGATAGGGTCTTTCTAAATAAAAACAATACACTGTAATCATATTAATAATAATAATAATAATGGATGAAATGAAATGAAAATGAAACTAGCCTCTGAGGAAACAATGAACGAAGACCAGAGACTTGGGGGTATACAACCCGGTATCACGAAAAGACGTGAAATAATCACGTTGGTCCACTTTGGAAAACGTGTAGATGTCACGGTTTAAGCCTACGGTTTAACCCCCTCAAAGTGAAACTTACACGAGAAATGTTCTATTATTTAAAATGCAAAAAAACATTTATTATTTTCAAGGTGAAAAGGACTAATTTGCCTTGATCCACGCCGAAAAAAAAACTGACTGTCTGACTGTCACGTTTTAAATGAAGTAGCCTAATGAGTAAAACTTCTATTTTTCCGGCGTCCCCCAGCCCCTCGTTTAAGCAAAAGGTACGCTAAAAGTATTAACAGTATTAAAAGTATAACATTAGAAATGCAGCGAACACATTCTAATGTCTCATAATCTGTAAGCACTAATGTTAACGTTTAAAGGTCCCCTATAATGGTTTTTTAAATTATTTTATAATGTTTCCTGGGTTGCCCTTATAATTTTAGTATGTTTTTTAGATCAAAATAGTCATAATTTAGAAATAAAAGGCCTTTTTCCTAGCCTGATTTCAGCCTCTGATCTGAACACCCGGTTTGAAGGGGCGTGTCTGCTGTGTGTAACCGCCCTCTGCTGTGATTGGCTGACATGCTTGCATATAAAATAGCTATGTACTACATGTGAAACTGTCTCGAATGTTTTTACTCCAGCTATTATACGTTTTTTTTACTATTACAGCCATCGAGATTAACGAATCGTGAGATGTTTTTGAAGTAATTCGATCTATTTCCATCACATAAAATGTTGCTGTGTTGAGTATTGAGCAAGCAGAGGACAGACAGCCGGTCGATTGCGAGGAAGAAGATATTATCATTGCAACGCAATTTCTGCCTTCTCTGCTTTCACTAATGCAGACACGATCATGTAAATACAGTTAGAGCTTCGTTGTGCAGTGTAACGTGCGTCATTGAATTCATAACGAGTTTGGCAAGTGTCCAGATAAACTCGCGCTGTGTGGAAAGATTGCTTTCTGTATATAATTTATTCACAATTTAAATACGATTTCTTTTTCATCCTACTAAAATAAACGGTGTGAAGTTGATATTTAATCACTGGCTCGACTTACTGATGCATAAACAGTATTGAACGATTTTGAGAGAAAGATTACCTGTCTGAACTTGAACAACAATAACACATCAGCTCGATCCGAGGCCAGCTCTTGGCAATTTGAGGAAACAGTCGTCGGTGAAATGTTTGGAAATTTCCAGAGAAAATAAAATTTATCCATTGTTTCTTCAGAGTCTCGGGTGAAGGAACTAAAAAATACTTTTGTGTTCATGTGTACGTCCAAACGCTGATCAATTGGCATGCTTCGACTGCGCAGTTCTGCCTGTCACTGAAGATGGGCTGGCATATGAGCTGGAGATTCGCCTGTTTTTCAGGGGTGTTTTTCAAAAACAAGATTTAAGTAAGAAGGAGAAAACAATGGTGTTTGAGACTGTATTTCATGTCCACGTACTGAACTCTTGTTATTTAACTATGCCAACATAAATTCAATTTCTCATTCTAGGGCACCTTTAAGAGTTTATAACGGTTAGTTTTGCTAAATTATAAGATATTCATAGAAGTTCTGGAGATTGTGGAAATGGCACCGCCTAAGAAAACTGAGAAAATGGAAAGTGATATGGAAGAAATTCGCAAGTCACTTAGTCATATGTCTGGGGATCTTGTCAAAGTCACCTAACAGCTGACAAAGCTAACGCAAGTTGTAGAAGAGGTGAAACAACTGAAAAATATGATAACCGCAAAAGACAAAATAATCAACGAACTCGAGAGAAGGCTCAATAACATTGAACAACAGATGCGAATGGAGGAGGTAATAATTACTGGTCTGACCATTAAACCTCGGTCCTATGCGAAAGCTGTTGCAAGTGGTAGCAATATCAGCGAGGATGCGGAGAAAGCTGATCTGCAAACATTGGAAAGGCAAGTTCTTCAATTTTTGACAGAGAAGGATATACATGGATCCGAAAACCATCTCAGCATGCCATACTCTACCACGTAAAGACAAGATGAGAACTGCAATTGTCTTGCGCTTCATAAATCGGAAAAACAAAACTGAAATACTGAGCCAAGGGAAAAAGTTGAGAGGAACAGCGTGTATCTGAATGAACATTTAACACAGAAAATGGCAAATATTGCAAGAGAAGCTTGCTCCCTGTGGAAAATTGGTAAAATCAAGGCGACATGGACAAGAAATTGTAAGGTATTCTTTCAACTCAATGGGTCAAATTCAGAAAAAGCTAAAGTTGTGATGTTAAGAGATTTGATAGATCTAGAACAATTTAAATAATGGGATACATTCCTCTTTGCAACTTTGATACATCTCAAGATATATCGATGTTGAACCCTGTGGGAACGAATATAATCTTGTCAAAAGGGCAATTGTGGTTAGATCAATGGATAAATTTTGTTGTTGGACTGGGCCAGTATGTTTTTTTTTAGATTATTTATTCGACATCCAAAGTACTCATTTTTTCTATCATGGTCCCAAATGTTGATATAAACAGCGACAAAATATTTGACATGGAAACTGTCTTTGCACATAATATATTAGCACCTGGGGAATGTCACTACTTTACAACTCAAGAGTTTAATATGACTACACAAAAGTTTTCTGATGACGCATTTACCATCATACACTTTAATAGCCAAAGTTTGAAATGTAAATTATCAAAGATTATCAACTTTCTTAGCGAATTAAAACGTCATTTAAAGGGGGGGTTGACTGCGATTTCACTTTTTTCATTTTAAATAGTGTGTAATGTTGCTGATGGTGCATGAACAGTATCTGCAAAGTTGCAGCGCTGAAAGT
>JAOTRC010000014.1:5639672-5651975 GCA_027497675.1 Cyprinella lutrensis | reverse complement strand
AGGAAACGTTCAAATCGCTTAAAACAGACGCGATAGCTGATTCGAACGAGTGATGTTCGACGGCGGCATCCATCTTTATAATGTAGGCTTACGTTATCTTTAGCTTTTTTGAAGGAGCACCTGCCCATGTTTAATGTGTGCTTCAAATTGATATTTGTATGAAACACTCCCCCATGAAGGTATAAGATTTTGCGTGTGGTTTGCTCATTCATGTTCCTTGCACTGTAAATTAATTTTTCAAAAGTTTTCCTCTGACAATTTACCCACCTGGTCCAGGAGTCACCAAGATCATCAGTTTTACAGTTTATTCCCCGCTTGCCTTGTGTACTCGCGCACAAAAGCACACAGAGCCACATAGCCTGCAGACTCGGTAAAGTAATTAGGCAAGTGCTTTGTTTACAGACCATCTAATTGTAATCACAGTATTTACAGTGTGATGCTAATTACAATAGCTTTAATTTGTTTATGCCACATCCCTGTCCTTCTTTCAGTGTAAGAGTTCAATTGCAGTATAGAGGAAGTTTTTTGCTTCTCATGTTTGGTTCAGTTTTAATTAAATGTTTTGTGCTCTCACTCTTGTGCATTGTGTTTGTGATCATATATATTGTGGTTTACAGTGCTGCTCTTCTGCATGTGATCCATTAATATGCAGGACCATTACGAACAGATAAGAGAAAATTAATTGAGAGGTTGATTGTGCAACTTTTGGTTGAGGTAAACATCAATATTAAGGGCTCTTAGCATAAGACCGAGATCCTCTTAAGAATCTGAGAATTTCACTAATGACATCTTTCATCCCCAACACACACACACACACACACACAGAGAGAGAGAGAGGGAACATCCTTCAAATTCAATTGCACTAACTTTAACTTGTCACATGTGACTTTTTAAGTATTTATGAGGAAAAGAATATAGAAGATAAATAGACAATGTGAATTTGAAGTTTTGTTTGGGTGGTATGACAATCTTATAATGGTGCTTTTTCAATGGTATCTCAATATAGTTGTTTATTTCCCGTAAAGGCAGTAAAAAATAGTTTCTTTGTTCAATAACTGTGCGTTAATTTCTGTTTTTTGAATAATCCAGTGAATATACCTCAGTTAATTTGTAAAATAATCCAGTTTCACTAACGCAGTGAAAATACTTTACAAATGAAAGGTAATTTGATTATCTCTTTTTAACTTCACTGTAAAAAAATATTGTTGGTTTAACTTAAAATTTTAAGTTGCTTGAACTGGAAAAAGTGAGTTAAGACAATGAAGGAGATTGATTTAATCATCAGAAACTCAAAATGAGAAGTTATCTGAGCTAAATAAATTATTTAAGTTGATTTGACAAAAGAATTTTTTTGTGATAACAGCTTTTTTTTACAGTGTTGACACAAACTTAAAAAGATAAGAAGATAATCAATGATTAACCTGGCATTTGTGCTAAAACAGCTTCATATCAGTTAAAAACAGACATAAAACTGTTATAATCTTTCTAAAATAGTTAAATTCTGGCTGGGCGAGCCATAAAGCTGATAAATACACACTCATTGCTATATACATGAGTTCTTCTTTGGGAAAAATATTGTTTAATTTTTATACCGAAAAACAAATGAATGGATTTTATTCTTAGAGCCTCATATAATAGTGAAAATAACTAATAGCATTGTGATGAAATAAATGAGACATCAATGTTTCATTATTATTCATGACATGAAACAATATATAAATGAATAATTTCAGTGAAATATGCTTAAAGCGAAAAACAAATGAATGGATATTGTTATAGAGCCTCATATAATATGAGACATCAATGTTTCATTAATATTCATGACATGAAACAATATATAAATGAATAAGCATTAACTTATTAACATTAATACTGTGGAGCAAATGTTAGAGGTCTTAACTGAAATTTATTTCTGGAATTAGGACCGATGCATAGTTTAATCCACAACATGAACTTTAATTAAAAATAAATTGTTATTTTTGCATAATTTCATCAAAACAGTTGATTGAATCGGTCAGCCCCTAAATAACAAGTTCTTCCTATTTTTGACTGGTTTGGTACAATTCCTACTCTGTACTTACTTTTAGCCTTTATGTGCAGTGATGTTGAAGACAAAAGTGTGGGATGAGAAAGGGCTGATGTTTGACGAGACAGAAACGGGACTGATGTGATAGAAAAAAGGCATAAAAGGAGAAAACACATTATAACTGTAATAAAACCCACAGCAAGCATTTGTCTTGGGAATGATGCCTCCTGCATAATCATGTTGGGGTAACACTTCTGCAGTCATCACACAAACAGCTGGGAGTGAGCGGCATCCAAATATGAGTCCTGAGAGAGAAAGAGTGTGTGTTTGAGCAAGGTATGAAGGGGTCTTTGGCTCCACATTCTTATTTGTCCTTTTGACAAGATGCTCATTGAACAGATGTTGGTGGAGATTGAAACTGTTCTCCTGCAGGTGTTTTTGTTTGTGTGTGTGTGTGTGTGTGTGTGTGTGTGTGTATGCAAGTTTGTGTTTATAGGGCCTTTGGGTAATATTTGAGATTAATCCTGTTTTCTTACATCCAGCAGTTTAGTATAGGTGTAATGTAGGTCTAACATTTTCTTTTTATATTGTTAATGTTGGCGATTTTTATTGATGTTTGTGACAGTTCTACTTTTTGAAAATGAGTTTAATACTCTTGATGGTATATTAAAGTGGAATAATAAAGAAATCAAAAATATAGAGTGGAGAGAAATGAGACGGGGGGGGGGGGGGCACAATGGATTATAAAAATAGATATTTTTATAAGTATAATAATACTATATTTTAGTGTTATTTCTGTACTCTTATCTTCTACTTTTTCTTAATGTTTAGAATTTGCTATTTTACATTCAGTAATTTTGTGCTTTAGTATTTTTTTTACTCATTTAGGTTTTATTTATTTTTATTTCAGTTGTTTAAGTTTTAATTTGAGTTCTGTTTATTTATTTCAAGCTAATTTTTTTTATTTTTGTTGTATTCATTTTTGATATTTTTTTATTAATTAATATTTTATGTTATTGCAGCTTTAGTTTAGTTAGTTTACAATTATTACAGTGCTAAAAACGTGGTTCGGTTCCCAGGGATTGCATGGACTGTGAAAATGATTGCCAAGTTGCACTGGATACAAATATCTGGCAGATTTCAAGATTATCTTGGCTGACTTCAATTTATTAATGTACTATTGAAACAGATCCTTCCAGCAGAAACATTATTTACTAGGGGAAGGGAAATAAATTACTAATTGTTTAAATCAATACATTTGATAGTTTTATTTTTGAACTTACCTTGGGGTAGGGGTGTCTCACTTACACTATTAGGATTAGGTGGGTGGGGACGTGAATTTAAAATTGACTTGTCAGTGCATCATCAGACATGAGAACAGAAAGGAACAGGGTTAAACGCTGGCACAAAGTCTGAATTCTGAAATCCATTTTGGTCTGATGATCACAATTGTGTTGTGTCTCTCTCACTTGGGTCCATTTCATTAGAATCTTATCTAAATGGTGACATGGAAATGCATGTTTGTGCATGCATTTGCTATCACTGTACGGTTGGTTTCTGTTGTGTGTGTGTGAAACGTCCTTCTTTTCATGCATCAGTTCATGGCTCCAGGTGTCTTCTCCTCTAGTTATCTCATCAGACCTTACACATAAACGAACACACACACACGGGATTAAAAAAAAACATGGAGGCATTGAAGACATGAGAGCGAGCAATACCCGCTTAAGATGCAGATATGAACCCTTTGCACTCATCCATGATTCCCCTCATGCTCACCTTGTTCACTCCAGTGTTTTCCCTCTATTTTCTTTACAAACATTCCCAGTTGGCCCAATCTACCTATAGAAACTTATCAGATGGAGGCCTGTCTGAAAGTACCCGCAAAAAAATCACATAAATATCTTCTTAGACTGCAGACAAAACATGTCCAGGGTTCCACAGAATTCACTCAAGTATTTGTTAGAGGAACTGTACACAGCCTTTTATTTTAAATATTCTTTTTACATTCTAAATTCTACATAATGTTGGACTCAAATCAGTGCTAGAACTCGGATGGGAAAATATATGTTTATTCCAATGACTGTCCTTTGCTTTACAAAAACAGTCCCATGAAATCAATTTTGGAGTTATGTTGCTTTTAGTCAAGCTTTGAGGTCAATTTATGCGCTAGTGCATTTTTAACAGGTACACGCAATGGAAATTTAGAGTCCGTTTCTTCTGGGTAAATGAGCAAGAATATTGATTAGCAAGTAGCAAGTCGTTTTTGCTAAGCTTTATTTTGGTTAGGATATTTTTTTTTGCTTGCTTTGTCGTCTGCTAGTTGAAAATTGGGAAGTCTGGTTGCTCGGATATGTAATGGCACGCCTCATCTCAACAGACCGTGTTGAGGTTATCTTTAATGTTTGTGGTGCAGAATGAGACACATGCTTAAACTATTGATTTGTAGAACAGAAATGTCTGTCCAGAAGATGTAAAAAAATGTTCATACATATATAAAATGTATATGTGCACTCTAAACAATGCTGGGGTTTTTTTAACCCAAAATTGGGTAAAATATGGACAAACCTAAATGTTGGGTTAAAAATGTAATTTAAAATTTTATCCCAACTTCAACTTTCACTTTCAACTGTACATTTTTTAATTACATTTTTAAACATTTGGGTTTGTCCATATTTGACCCAAATTTGGGATGAAATAACCCAGCATTTTTAGTAATATATATATATATATATTAAAAAGCAAATTATATTTTTATTCAGCAAGGACTCATTAAATGTATCAAAATAGACAGGAAAGACATTAATAAAAATGTATGTAAAATAAATTCTGTTCTTTTGAACCCTCTATTCATGAAAGAATCCTGAAAAATATCAAATCAGCATATTAGATTGATTTCTGAAGGATCATGTGACACAGGAGTACTTATGCAGATTTTTTTTTCATCCCAGGAATATATTAAAATGGAAAACCGCCTTATTACATTTTATTAATAAAATTTCAAAATATTATGTTTTTACTGAATTTTTTGATTAAATAAATGCAGCCTTGGGGAGAGAACGGGAAGAGTATTGTGTATTGCGTGTGTGTCCTACATATTTATTAAGCTCTTGATAGCCCCTATTTTTAAAATTGAGATGCTATCAGAAAATAAGGGTCATATTAGTTTTGCAGAATCTTGCTTAGAAGCAGATGTGTGATTTGCGAAGGGAAGGGAGTAAAAGCTGTGAGTTTTTTTCTTAAAAAAACACATTAGAAGGGCAATTTTAGCTCTCCTATAGTGGATAATCATAATCTTCAGGCAAACACATTTTATAATGTAGTTTTGGGTTCTCTAGGTTTTCTCAAGTTTACAAGATATATGAAGCACTTTTAGCTTAGAGTTGAGGGCTAATCTTTGCTAATGCTAAATTAGATGCTGTGATGGTCGACTTATTTCTAAGAGTATTAGTACGCTCGCAGACAGGTGTCTGAGTGTGGGTTTGTGTGTTTGTATGGTTGTGTATGTGTTTGCCAAAGTGGTGGATTATAGCCTATATGCACTTCAGAGCTTTTGTGTGATAAAAGTAGAAGTGAAGACATGAAACACAACAATGGAAAAAATTAATAGTGGTAAATAAAGTGTTTAATGAAGTCAGTGCACCATCCCTGCATTGTTATAATGTTAAGAAAACATTGTATTGTTTATTTGCCAGGCACATTATATTTTAACTGTATTATCAGTATTATGTAGTAATTACGGCTGTCAAACGATTGATCGCGATAAATCAAATCCAAAAATAAAAGTTTGTGTTTACGTAATATGTGGGTGCACTATTGTATATATATAAATAGACACACATGCTTGTATATATTTAAGAAATATTTTCACATATATACTATATAGATTTATATATAATTTATGTTATATATAAAAATAAATATTTTTAATTTTTTTATTTTTAAATATTTTTGAAATATTTTATTTTATTTTACTGAATAAATATTTATAAAAAAATAATTATACACAGTGCACCCACATATATTATGTAAACACAAACTTTTATTTTGGATGCGATTAATCGCGATTAATCGTTTGACAGCCCTAATTTTAGGTTTTTTCATCTAAGTGTGTGTTTTTCCCCCTTTCTTAAGTATTGAGTCATTTTTAATCAGCGAGACAAATTGGCTGTTATATATTTTACAAATGTAAAAAAAAAAAAGATTACGATAGAGAAATATAGAAAATATTTCTGTAATTTATCATTCATTCAATATTAAAATGTCTGGATAAAAATTGTTTAGAATAATAAATAATATAAACTGTGAAAATAGAAAATTTTAGAAGATATTTCTATATTTTCTTTAATGAAAAAAAAAGTGAATATTCCTTCATATTTATGTGTTGATAAAAATAGTCTCATAACATTTTTTTTTAGTACTTACTGTATATAATACACTTTATATGTTTTAAAAATAATTTTCCTGAAAAACTATAATAAAAAGTAGGCTACTATTTTATCAGAAATATAAAAATTTTAAAATACACAAAATATTTCTGCAGTTTATTCTAAAAAGAATAATCCATCAATATGAAGTTTTGATAAAAAATAATGTCAAATAATTAAAATTGACCTTGATAAAAAATTATAAATAACACAAAATAATATATTTCTATAGATGTTTCTATAAAGTAAAAAATCTCACAAATTTCACTTTTAAGATGACCTTAAAGCATTATGTAAAAATCTCCTGAAAAAATTATACAATCAGAGCAATTATACTATTAGAACTAGTTGTCGTCAATCCATTATTTTTTTTATTTGCGTAGCCTCAGTTTTTATGTTTCAGAGTTGAATGGTTGGTCCAGTCTGTACTATAAAGTTGTTTTTGTCTGTTTGTTCTGCAGACAGTGCAACAAGACCTCCAGCGGCAGTGACAGCTGTGATCTGATGTGCTGTGGCAGAGGCTACAACCCTTATTCAGAGAGAGTGGTGGAGCGCTGCCACTGCAAATACCACTGGTGCTGCTACGTCACGTGCAAAAAGTGTGAGAGGACTGTGGAGAAATATGTGTGCAAATGAGTCTGCTATCCATCTCTGCGGTCTGCTCCGATAATTGTGCTGACCCCCATCACACGTACCTATTCTCAGCTAAACTAATCTACAGGAGATCTGGAATGCGCTCTACTCATTTGAACAGAACCGGACTGAATTCTCATTCGAATTCCCAGACAAGCTGAAAATGTCAAGACTTGATTCTGTTCTAGATATATTCAGCCTGGGTGTGGAGCATAACCTTTGTCTACCTGACATACTAGGCCACAGATAACCAAAGCATGTTACCAACGAGGCTTACTTTTCTCTTATGCTTTTCCAGCTTGTATGCTTTTGAGAAAACATGGTTTTATTTTTGGCTATATGGACTTTTATTAAGAAATATCAACTCAGAAGCTGGACTTTATTTTTTTAGTGCACAAATCAACATGTTTTTTTTGTTAAAAAGACCCAGCTCACCGTCCTTTTTAAACAGCATATGCTCCTTAATCCAGATTTTAAGTCTATTTTCTTACACAATACCCGGGTCCCTTGTTTAATTTCGTTAAAAGGTACATTTTCCCTATTTTTGACAAGGCATTGATTTTAAGCACTCTTCTTAGAACCTTCGGAATTGCTTGACGTTCCAGAGGATTCCACATTCCAAGTTCTAAGGGATACAGGCCTCAAAACTCAGATGGTACTTTACTTTCACCAGTTAAGACTGTTTAAGAGACTGAGAAAGAGATAAAGAAAGTGCTGAACACGCAAAGGGAACTTCAAATGCGGCTCTTGGATGAGGAACTTTGCATTGGCTTCCATCTGTTGGTTGGTTACTTAGGAAGAATACCTGTATTTATTCCACGTATATCAGCAAGGACATTGGACTATGTGTTGTGCCTTGTTATATTTTTACCCAACATAAAAAAATGCTGACATTCAAATGCCAAACCTCTCTGAGCATGTGAACAGAGTATGTGGGTCACCCATTTACGGCCTTCGTGAACCACTTATCTGTGGATGTACATACTGTCATTTTTGTATGCTGAATTTAAAAAAAAAGAAATATTTATAAACTAATTAAAAATCTTTACCATTTAAACCTTTAAGACTCCATTTTTTCTTGACATGTTTAGAAAGATTGACTGCAATAACAAAACCACACTGGCTAATTATTTCTTGACCGGTACATCCAAAGTTTTAACATAGTTGTCATTAATTTAAGTTCCTTGTCTTGAGCAAATAACAATTTAGCACAATTACACATGACATTTCCATTAATCATCTCACACTTGTTATTGTTCCGATTAAAAGCACACAGGAACAGCTGGGGCCTTTTTTGTACGTTACTTAAACATCCGAGATCAAATAAGACATCTAAGATGATATCATCATGCTAATCATGATCCGGATAATTAATCCAATAACCACGTTGGTCCACTTTGGAAAACCTGTAGATGTCACGCTTTAATGTTAACCCCTCAAACTTGAAACTTACACGTTTGCGTTAACATGTTCCAGTGGAGAGATACCCGGATGTTAACCTATTCTAAAAGTATAACATTACAAATGCAGCGAACATATGTGTCCTAATCTGTAAACACTAAAGTGCTAATCTATGGCACTGAAGTTACAGGAGTTTCTTCCCGTTGCTAAGCAACGGAACTAGGTCGAGTATTTAAAAGGTTATGGTTAACACGGTTAACGTGGTTTAACGTCGATGTAATACGTTATTTTAGCGTACCTTTTGCTTAAACGAGGAGCTGAGGATGCCGGAAAACAATAGACGTTTTACTCATTAAGCTACTTCATTAAAAACGTGACATTTAGACGTTTTTTTCGGCGTGGATCAAGGCAAATGAATCCTTTTCACTTTGAAATAGGAAATCTTTTTTGCATTTTAAATAATAGAACATTTCTCAGTGGTCGTCAATAAAACAAAGTTCCATTTTTCTCGGTTTAATGAAAACCAATAGGTCGTTATAGGTCAACATCCGGGTATCTCTCCACTGGAACGTGTTAACGCAAACGTGTAAGTTTCACGTTTGAGGGGGTCAAACGTGATATCTACACGTTTTCCGAAGTGGACCAACGTGATTATTTCACATCTTGTCGTGATACTGGGTTGTATAAAAAGGCAGACACTGCACTGAAGAGAGCCATTACTGCAAGAAGCTCAGATCTAGATGTTTTCCAAGGTTCCCTCAGAAGTACTGCCAAGTCTGTATGAAATGACCACAAATAACAAACACTTTTATTACATTGTGACATTTCCAGGCAGTCTTACTCAATGGGCATATCTGTTAAGACTTCCCTATTTATGGCCAGCTCTGCTGAGGCAGTCGTGGCCTCTTTTGTAGCCAGTGTTTGGAAATCTGGATCTTTGAGAGTGACCCTTTGTGAGAGATACACAACCTGTAGGGACAGACAGCAATGCACCTTAACATCTACAAAACTCTGTGTCCTTCTCATCTCCAATCAAAGAGAGGCACAATAAAAGCTGACATTGTGGTGTACAGTGTGGGAAAGCACTTCATGTTGTGTGGTGAATTGAGAAGCCTTGTAAAAGAGCCATGTGGTAAGTTCTTTCGCTGACTACCAGGGCTTCACACAGGCCTGTTCATACATCTAAGCCCACCTGGAAACACTATACCATCTACACCAAGAAATACATTGTAAACGTGTCATTTTCAGGAAAGCATGTGAGATTAAACTTGAATTTCTCGTGCACCAGAGCGATTGAGTGCACACATTGAGACGAGAGAGGTATATATCAACTTGTCTTAGTTAAGGGAATAACATAGTTTAATAAGAAAAAAACAGTCCCTTTAAGCCCTATTGGGACAGGACTAGTTTAACATGGAGAGATGAGGTAAACTAGGCTAATTATTACCAGAGCTTCTCAGTGTATTTAGGCCCGTCCGAAGGTGCCATCTCAGTAGACTAATCATTAATTAGACATATTCTGGGGACACCTAAGAGGTGCATTAGCCTACATCTTGTTAAAAGGGGCATAATATGTCCCATTAGGGTAAAAAAAAAATATTCTTTTAAAATATGTTATTTGCATAATAAGTACCCATGTTAAAAGTTAGCTAAAGTGTCTTTCTTGATGATCCAAAAAAGTATCTCAAAAACGAAATAAAACAGATGACATTTTAATATTGTAAATTTAGCCTATCTGTTTGTAATATAAAACAATAGGGTTTATGGCCAAAAAAAAGGCCCAGATGAAAGGTAGAGTAAGAACGAGAAATAAATGTGTTTGGTTTTTGGCTGTGTCACATTTTCCAAAGTCCAAAGGAATGAACAAAGCCGGTTCTCAAAAACACATGTTAGATCCAAGACACCAAATCCCAAACCCTTGACGGGAATTACAAAATTAACTGTAATTACACTTTGTTATTATTCAACAGATTCCGAGATTTTGCCTTGTGTATTTCTGTAGCTATAACGTGAGATCTTGTTTGTTGACTGAATGAAAGCCACAACAGAGGAGCTGTTTTAAACAGGTAAATAACACCACCTAGTGGTGCAAAACAAACGTACCTCTTCAAAGCATGATGGATGCGATTCAGGGCTATTTATCACAAATCTTAGTGATTTTTTTAACAGTATTTGTCATGGTCATTATTTAAAAATGGCATTTGGCTGGATTGAAAAAAAAATATATATATAGCTAGCTAACCAGACATTGCTGTGGACAGACTATAATCAACTCCCTAACCAGCTCTCAATGGGCTTAACCCAAATGATGAAAACCTTCAATTGAGGATTGTGGGTAATATTTCCATTTCAAAGAAGGGTGGGGCATGACGTTATTTATGCCTAGAGAGAAGGATAATCCATTGCTACACATTTCACAGTCTCAGATTTCCTACATCCCATTTCAAACATGTGGGACAGTGCCTTTGTTGCAATGGTTCGGGGCATGTGCGGACCCCCAAGGGACCTCTCTCCTGATTGGATCCATATGTGTTCCCACGTTACCCCTCTGTGAGCATGCAAAATTATGCTCATGGAAAAATCTACACCGGCAGAACATTTTTCCTGTACAGATCATCAGATATTGCATGGCTTGTAAGAGAAACAACTTTCTCAGATTTGATTGGCATATGTTCTCTAAAAACAACATTTCAAAGGACATTTTGAGGGTTTGACTTCGACATATCTTACACTTTCCATAATTAAATATTCTAAAGTAGAAACAACAACATAAGCACTTACAATATAAGTCCCAAGAGTTTGTTTCGTTTTTTATGATGAATACGAGAAGGTCAACCATGAGTTTGTTTCACTATGTGAGGCAAACAATGTATACATCCATTCTGACCTATCACGCTTTGGTATTTCCTGTAAGTGTGTATGTGTTTTCTGTGGGGAGAATGTTTGCAATGATTAAATTTAATTCAAGGTTTGATTTACAACAGATTTCCAGGAGACAGCAACGATGATTTAGCTGTTGAAATAAAATTGTTTCTTGGTTTGGCAGGCAGTTAGACTTGCCATGATTATCCCATATCACTGGATGCATCTCAGAACAGAACACAGTTTGTTAAAAGCTTGTGAAACCATCTGTATGCTTTTATAAATGACCTGTGTATGTGGAGATCACTAAAACTGGATGAAAAGAATGCCAGAATGAGAAAGTGCTAGAATGATTTTTCAACTGAATGTTTTTGAATGATTATAGCGACCCAGGTCCTGTCCTAAACTTCTGGTTATGATTTAGCATTGTCCAGTAAGTACCCACACCATTTTGTTTCATAAAACATAATTCTCCACTGATTTCCATTCAAAAGTATCCATGAATTCTAATAATATACAGTATAGGCCTATTTTATGTATGTTTTAACCATGTCCACATTCCCCTGAGATAACAGTAGAAGAATACTTCTTACACACAAATGTTTTACATGGGGGATGTTTTTGATAAATGTGGACATGTGGTCTTTAGACTACCATTTAATTTTAAACAGGCTCTTAAAAACGGGGGTAGGTTATAACATTAGCACTCTTTTTACTTATTAATTTACAGTTTAGTTATGAGAAAATGACTTTCATTTATAGCATGAGGGAAAATTTACACTTAAACCACTAATTTACAGTCTTTCCTATTGCATAATATAAAAAATATTATTAAGTATACACTCTCCTAAAGGCTATAGGAACACCTCCTCAATTTCTCATGCAATTATCTAATCAACCAATCACATGGCAGTTGCTTCAATGCATTTAGGGGTGTGGTCCTGGTCAAGACAATCT
>JAOTRC010000014.1:5622129-5632770 GCA_027497675.1 Cyprinella lutrensis | reverse complement strand
AACATTGGGGTTGCATTTAAAGCTTCTTGACAAGCTAAATCTACAGAGAGATGCCGTATCCGTATATTTTGTGAAACAATGATGTCATGTCATGAGCTGAGCTGGTTGTCGATTGACAGCGACAACAACTCCCATGAGCCCACGCTCTTTCCTGACGTCATCAAAGTACGTCTTTTGTTATTATGTGAAATGAGTGACCCCTGGTGGCCAAAAAAATTACATATTGTACGTTTAAGTTTTAAAGGATAGTTCACCCAAAAATGGTGAACACTGGACCACACACTATAAAGACAAAAAACACTAAAACATTTTTCAAAAATCAACTAAGTTATTAGACAGAAGAAAAAAATGTTGAAAGGTTGAAACAACATAATGGTGATTAAATGGTGACAGAATGTTCATTTTTGGGTGAATTATCCATTTAAGTTGGCTAGTATTTGCGTTAAAAATATACAATATCTTTGCAAATAGTACGAAAACATACGTGGATGAACCGTTTTCTTCTATTAAGTTATAAAACTGTTTATTACTCATTACAAAATGTTACATAGCAACCTTGAGCGTTACTCCAAACATTGTTGGAGTAAATACATTTCTTGAAGTTTAGTTTCTACTACTAATACATCAAAAAGAAAAAAAAAAAGAAAAAAAATTGATTACCCCTAAGAGCACTGTGTTGCTTTTCAAAATGTCTCTGTACTTTCCCAAAATCTTTTTTTGTGCAAAGAAATCATGCTTATTTTAATTAAAATTCTTTTTTGGCAAGTGTTACACTTCATTTAATACAGACGCAAATTTGACTGCTGTCAGCACTTACAGACCTAAAATTCAATAACAATAACTAAAACAAATTTTAACTGTTAACTATCCTTAAAAAGAAATGCCTGTGTGTGCTTGAACTAAGAGCTCGTAAAATGTTTTTTCCCCAAATGCAGTTTTTGTATCTCCTGATAAAAAGTCCTCTGAGTAAACGATCACAAGTGTACACCAGCAAATACAAAACTCACTTTCTGACACTTAAGTAGTCCTGCATTTTATCCTTTCCCATCCCGAAATCGCTCTATAGCTTCGCAGTTCAGAGCAGTCAGAGATTACAGTAGCAAGTGAACGTGATACGAAATGCGTTCAGTCTGTGAAGGTTATGTACAAGCACCTCAATCCTACATTTGACAAACACATTCCACATTGCTCTGTTGAACAGGAGCGAGTTTGGCTGGGTGTGAGAGGAGCTGAAAGGGAGGTCAGCAGACAGTGGTCAAAGAAGCTTGTGAAGCCTATCTCACAATGTATCACTGACATTTAAGATTCCTTCAAGGAAAGCTTAGTCTTATTTACATGTAACCGTGTAACACACCCCGAATTGCAATACTCTGGTCTCTTTTTGCGTCTTTATCAAATGTGATATCTCATTGCTTAACCCTTGTAGGATTGAAAAATAAACATATAAAACTACCACACTGTTGCATTTAAAACAACAACAACAACAGCAACAAAAAACGAACAGTCAAGAGTAATGTGAAAAGGTCCAACAGTTACCCAGGCGGCTCTTGCATTATCGTATCGATAGTGTTTCAGACAAAAGAGCTCTCAGATTGGACTGAAATAGCACTGTTGCATTGCACTGATTTGTCACTCGACTTTCCTTTGGACGCCTCTGTGGACATCATACCCATCTCCACTTGGGCACCAGTGCCAAGGCAACATGTTTTTGAACAAGACAACTGACACTTTCAAACAGTGCGGTGAGAACAAGCCACAATCAGCCCAGTTGGCCCCTGTTCAAAGAAATGTGCAAATCATAAACTTGAGTGGCAAGAAGATAATTAACAGAAATAACTGCTCCCGTGTTAAAGCGTTTATAAAACACTGCTATTCGTTGGATACATAGTGTGACCATGCTTGATGGGATTTTAAGGGGAGCATCAAGTCTGAGTTAAGTATGGGCTGGGCACTACCAGCTCGCGAATATAAGACTGCATCACCTAGGAAAGTTTAGTGCTGGGGTGCACCGAAGAGAGTTGAGGGGGGCTGAAAGCTGGCTGGGGGTGAAGGGCCGACATGGGGTAGAGGCCAGGGTGCAGAATGTCCCCGTACGAGTTGCCCATTTGGTGCCTGTACATGTGGGCGGGATTGGTGGCCAGGAACTGTCTTTGCATCATTAAGGAATGAATGGCGAAGGGGGGCATGATTGGTGACAGAACAGCCTGGTTCTTCAAGTACTGCAGTGGATGGGAGTAACTTGGGGTGACGTGGGAGCCCAAGCTCTCGCACATGTCCTGGACCTGAGATACAAATGTCCCTGGATACAGCCCTTGGAATAGGTGGGAGTGCAAGGGGATCTTGTGGCCCTCTGAAATGTAACTGTTGATGTGCACCGCATGAGCCGGTTCTGCTTGCTTCATGGACTCACTGTCAGCTTCCGGCGTCCTTGGTTTCCCCGGGCCGTCTCTTTGTGTCGAGCAGTGCAAGGGTGTCACAGCCCGGATCTTTTTCTCCGATGGTCCGTTCTCCAAATCCTCAACGCTCCTTTTGAGTGGCCGTGCCGTGCAAATATTCTGTGGGCTGCTTTTCGCACTCAGAATGGGCCGGGCCATCTCATCGATCTTGTAGCTAGAGGTCTCTTCTCCTCTGCCGTTGTGCGATTTCTCCAGAAGCTTTGAATGAGATTCGTTGACCTTTTTAGACGAGGACACGGTCATGGGAGGAACACGACAGGCCCTGGGATGGTAATCTATGCTTGAGCTCTGACTGTTGCCTGCTTGAAAGAGAGGAGAGTTTTTAATGTCTTGTTGCATTGTGGGATGTGGTATGCCAGTGAGAGAGGATGAGGAAAGAGGCAGTTTGTGAGGAGAGGATTTTGGGAGACTCAAATCAGTTGGTTGCTCCTCTGTTACCCTTTCTGCGGGAGGTCCCTTTTCTTTCTGACTAAGCCGGGCAGAGAAACTCAAACCCACATTGTCGGGATGCTGACTTGGGGGAAAACCCTGTGCGGTATCACAGTCTCGAGGGTAAATGTCTCTGCTAAGATACTTGCTTATCTGCTCCTTGCTCAGGTGGTGCTCAGTTTGTCGGCAGAGGTTGTGTAGGTGTGGTGAGGAGTAAAAGTCACCCAGGAAGCTGGGAGCCTTGCCAGGACGAGGCATCTCAGCAGATTTCTCCATGCTGGAAACGGGGTCGGCCCTCATAATGTAAGGCTCTCTTATGGAGTTAGGCTGTGGATGGGGTATTGGTTCTCCCTCACTACACCCATCTTTCTGAGAGCCCTCTGTTGAGGACCTCCTGTCCTCACTACTCCTAGACTTGAAGCTCTGAGCATGCTGAATAACTGATGGTCGTTTGATCACCATGTTGGTCTCTGCAGTGGAAGGAGCATGGGAGATCTGCTGTCCAGCAGATGAGTATTCTGTACTACTGTTGGATAACCTCCTACTGACCAATGGAGGTGGTGGTCCATATGGGTAATTATTAAGCAGTCCTGTTCCACTGACTTGGGACAGCATCTTCTTCTTAGCTAAAGGAGACATGATGCCAGGATTACCCCTAGGGTAGAGGAGAGGATTCATATTGAAGCATGCTTCTTCCTTTTTAATGGGCTCGGCCCTTTCAGGTGGGATTTCTGGAGATGTTACCGGTTTCTGCTTAATGGTCGGCAGCACCATTCCCACCTGGTTTTGGCCCTCTTTTGGCCTAGACTGTTCAATGTTTGCAAGGGCACCTGTAGGTACCTTGTATTCCAGCATCCCATGCTGCCATTGGTCCGGTGTGTGAGAGTTGGGGAGTGGATGACTGTGGTGCAGAGGCATGGCAGCAACAGGAAACACGTCACAATCCTCTGACTTGAGTGGTGCATCATCTTGTGGAAGTGAGGGCAAAACATTCCCATTTGCATGCTCATATGTGTTGTGGAGCACAGGTTGATCCTCATCCTTGATTACTAGCTGCACACCTTCATCTTCAGTCTTTACTTCTCTGTCCATCGGGGTTAGAGCCAGGGTCTGTTGGCTATCCTGCTTCTCCTGGAGCTGTTCCATGTCCTCCATCCCCTACAGATACATATAAACAATACTTAATGGCACAATAAGCATACATTTCTAACACCGTTACACCCACACATTAGTAAAGCCACATGATATGTCCCCAGGTGATACAACTCTGAAATTGTACTAAAAGATGTCGACATTTTGAATTTGTATTTTATTTGAAATGTTTTGACCTATACTAAATTTTAATATAGCTCACATTTATAGCTATATCAAGTCTACATTTTCACTTCTGCAGTATTCAGAATGTGAATAGGTAAAAAGAGATGAGTGAAAAATTGACATGCATGCCATTATTCTGTTATACCTCAAAGTAAGTTTCAAGGTCCTTTGAAAGCTTTGAGAGGAGTCTGGTTGTGACTGGGTTCAGCATTCAGTTTCGAGCATGGTATCGATATTATGATCAGTCAGAGAGAGGATTTCTGACTTTTAGACAGCTTTTAGACAGATGGGAGAGGTTGTAAGATAAAATTACAAAATCGATCTATTATCCATGTGTTTGAATTGGACTTTAAAATTTTGTGTTACTGCTGTAGAGTATCAAAGCATGGTATTATGTAGCTCCTTCACGGACAGTCCTTAAACTTGCATGCAATAATACGTCAGATGGCCCAATGCCGGGATAATTTTGACAAGGTGGTTATAGATGTTCTGATTTGATTTTGAGTGCGAGTAAAACAGACCAAGTCATATATCTTTCAAATTGCAGCAGAAACCATATAAACAAACTTGAAGAATGCTGTAAGTTAAGCATCTACATGCTAATGGTCAACGCCAAAGTCGTGCAAGACTTGCATGAATCCACAGATGACCTTGCACTTAATAAGTACCATGAGCTGAGGTGCAGGTTTAAAGCTGATACCTCAATGCTCTGCCCATGCAAATATCTCTTCTGTCCCTTTTTAACACCAATGAGATAAAATATGAGGCTGTGTAAGCTTTACATCATTTCAGAGCTAAACAAATCAATTCCAAAATCCTCTAAATGCTGTCTACTTAAATGAGAGAAGAAAACAGAGTCAGCAGGATTGCATAGAAGGGACAACCGACACCTGCTGCCATCCCGTGATCCAGAGCATGATGCAAGTTTTGCACTTTGGACAAACTTCACACATCTCTAATACTTCAGAGTGGTGACTGCAGAAGAGAGGCATGCACTGCCTATCCATTCAATATCAGTGTTGGAGGAAGAGATGCACAGATGTTTGACATCAGCTGGTGTCAAATAAAAGGCTGCCTCATCCCTTTCACTCTACTTCCTCACTCAACCAAGATGAATGTGTAACTACATGTGAATAATTGCATGTTCATGCAACACATTACACAGATAAATAGCTTGTCCCAGATAGTCTTTGTAGACTTGAAAATAGAATGATTGCCTTGATCTACTATCTGACAGCTTTTGAGCACAATTTTATGGTAATTAATACAGTAGGTCCTAATTCAGCCCATTCTCACCCCTAGGCGTCATATACGACGCTTTTGCCAAAGCGTAGACATCCAACGCATGGCACCCTTTAGTGTCAAAATGAGACGCAGATAAATATGGGGCAGAAGGAGCCTCCTAGTGGTCTAACCCTAACCATACCCCAGACCTAAACCTACCCATACTCTGTGCATTGTGCATTGGATGTCTACGCTGTGGCAAAAGCGTTGTATATGACACCTTGGGATGAGAATGCAATGCCTAATTTTAATATTGTACCAATTATAGTTTGTTTTAATTTTCTGTTTGTATTTTAATTCTAGTTAAAGTTTTAGTGGTTTTATTTAGTGGTTTTGTCATTTTTATTATGTTTTTTTTTTAAACTTTAAACTTTCTTGACTAATCATACATTCCACAGTCCTGTTCCACATGTACATAGTATGTACTTATAGCAATTACAATAATTGGGTTCTAACTAGGGACTAACCCTCAGTGTTGTGCCTGAACGCTTTCATTGAACGATATTTGATATTTTGGGTGAACGTGAACTGAACATGTTGTATTACTGCCTGATGAACGCTACTGTGAATGCGATCAATCTGGTGTCTGTGAACGCGCACTCTTGGTTTAACTTCGTTCAGTAGGGTGCCAGATTTCAATAGAGCCTTGCAGGTGAAAACCCAGCTAAAACACACTGTAAACAGGCCTTAATGTGTAGCGGAAAAAAACATCCAATCTGGCAAAACAAGCCACCAGTGTTGCACCGCCGCATGCATCATCAAAACAAAAAGCAGCATGTAGTCGACAAAGCATGGAGGAGGCGTTGTATGATCATTTAAACAAGTTTTATGACAAGGTCGGTGAGGATGAGAAAAATCTTACATTTCTGTGCAAACTTTGCCTGCTGATAAAATAATTGCTGTCTGTGGTTGTATATGGGTTGTGGCAACATATGGAGAAAAAAAAGAACAATGAACTAGTTCATTTTTGGAACTTGTGAACTTAGCTCAAAATTGTTAAGTATGAACAATTTGTGAACTGATCTTCAAACTAGTTCATGTAGAAAGTGAACTTTCTCAACAATGCTAACCCTGAACCTACACCTAAACCTAACCTTATCCCACGTAGATCTCTTATATTACATGTATTTCTTGGGTAAGTACACTGTAAGTACACAGACTGTAAAATAATGTGTAACCCTAATATTATATTTACATTACAATATAATTTCATATAAATACATTTAACTTTTAAATACTAAGGGAACGTGCTCTATGGGACAAGAGTATTTCGGTAGTGATAACTGAAATGTGTGGTGACAACACTAAGGGCCCTATTTTAATGATCTAAGCGCATGGTCTAAAGTGCATAGCACAAGTGCACTTGGGGCGTGTCCAAATCCATTTTTGCTAGTTTAACAATGGGAAAAATGGTCGGTGCTCCAGGTACATGGTCTAAAAGGGTTGTACCTATTCTCTTAATGAGTGATGGGGTGTGTTTTGGGCTTTACGTGCAACCAATCAAAATCTCATCTCCCATTCCCTTTAAATGCCAGTTGCGCAAGGTTAAAGCACACCATCGATGGGACAAGCCAGATTCCACCATATCTTTATGTGCACAATAATAATCTTTTACACTGTAATCCTTTTATTTTTAATATTTGGCAGGTTTGTGTGCTGCAACGTCCCTGTGTGTGGAATAAGGAGTGTGTGCTCATGTTGGACCCACCTGTAGCCGCACATTACTGAAAATGATAACTGCGTCGGGCTGACACTAGCAAAAACACGTATGATAGGGGCCTAGCCTACGCTATCTTACGACCAATTCATATGAGTGATTAAAAAGTGGCTAATTCGTACTAATTCATAAGACCTCATTCGTACAAATCCGTACGATTTGTCCAAACCCACGTGATGGGTAGGTTTAGGGGCGGGGTTTGAGGTAGGTCATTCGTACGAATTCATACGAATTGGCCAATTCGTAAAATATGTACGATTTAGCAAAAATGAACTAATTCGAACGAGTGAGGTCGTACGAATTGTTACGAATTAGCCACCTCGTAAAATTTGTACGAATTCTCGTGAGATCGGGTTGGCCTAGCTCACATACTGTAATCACTGTGAAGCTCAAATTAGAATGAGTCGCTTTTCAAGAAACTATTTGAGAAGACACCTCTTAAACCTTTGACCCTAGGGGTCGCTCTATCTATCGCCCTTTAGACACTTGTACAAGTTAGCAGGAATGTCTTTGGGGCCACAAGCAGCCAGTGACTAGCAGGCAAAATTACCCAGCTGTAACGCGGCGTGACCGCCCGTTGGCTCAGCGTGTGTCATTCAATAGCCTTGATTGTATTTGGTGCCTGAGGAAGGACTGATTTAACAGCGCTTACAATGCTCTGATTCTTAGCAGAGCAGCGTGCCTATATTTGTACATGCCCTGATTATACTCTACTGACATGCAGGCCCCCGAGACAACTCCCAGCATCTCTCTCTCCAAATATCCTCCCCAAGATCTATAACTCTACTTTAAGTGTTTTTTCCTCCTTTCTGCGCTCCAGTCTTGTCATATCGGCTCTGCCTCAAACAGAGAATTCCATTTTCATTTTCTGCCTTGTACAATGTTCAATCAATTATCTGGAGAGGCCTTTCAAATTACACAACATACCAGACAGATGAGCTAGGCATGCAGCTGGAAAAGAACCTACAACAGCCCTTTTTGTTTCCACACTAGAACCTATTACTCATTTCATGTGAGG
Source organism: Cyprinella lutrensis (assembly GCA_027497675.1). Lineage (NCBI taxonomy): Eukaryota > Metazoa > Chordata > Actinopteri > Cypriniformes > Leuciscidae > Cyprinella > Cyprinella lutrensis. Next base: position 5,624,549 of record JAOTRC010000014.1, on the reverse strand, counting down.
TAGAAATGAATACGAACTGCGTAACGGCTTTGAAATGTGTTTAAATTCGACAATTCGAGAGAATTTTTCACACAGCCCTTTCATCTTTGTAATCATTTGCGTATTCATGTGAAAATAATAACTCAATTTTCATTCCCTTCCACAGCCGTGCTCTCCTTTTTCATATTTATGCTTAACTGGAGAGACATTTGCAAATCACTGTGGATTTATTGGCTTTCAAGGATAAAAATAAGCCCACGGTTTCTATAAGAACACAAGTGTGGCATGCAGTGCATATTGGATTTGAAGATGTGATAGGAAAACATTTCCACCACAGCTGCTCTGTGCACAAAAAGGTCTTGTCAATAATAAAAAAAGGGAGCACTGTCATGATTTCCACCACAATTCATCTTCAAATTGATTTGTGGACAAAACTGAGAAGGAGCTTATGGAAAAAGGAACTGCAAGGGGAAACCTTATGCTCGGCAGTCCAGAGATTCACCGAAAATAACAGCGTATAAATCACCTGGAGTCAGTCAGGCAGGCAAATAGTATTTGATTTCCATGCTGTTGTGCAGCGGTCAGAGCTTCCAAATCAGCCCAAATAATTATGTTAAAAGCAGCTGCTCCTGACAGTACTATTCTCACACGCTTATGCCAGCTTATTTGTTGAGGAGAGGAAAGGCACCCAGCTTGAAGTGGTCTGTCATGGTTATTCATTGAGCCAACTTTTTAGTATTATTATTCTGCGTTTACTGCATTGGATTCTGTGACAGAATTTAGAAACCTATGGTAGAAATGTGCCATGCTGTTTAAGAGTGTTAATTCTCTGTGTTGCTTTTAAACAGATTAAACACATTTAAAGACTGACCAGCTCTGCGACTTTAGCTGAGATGTCCATTTCGTTCACCGGTTTTTGTTCATCCTTAGGGCGCTTGATGGCCATCATCTTTGTTTTGACTATGGCCTCCTGGACACTGCCCTCCTGTTTGCGGGGTTTGACCGGCGGAAGGGGTTTGTCCTCCTCTCCTTTAGTAAACCTCTCATAGGGTAGGATGAGCCTGAGGAAAAGTAGGAAGTGATACAGGTTTAGTGGAATCTACTTAGACCTCATGTGTTTGTACTTCTATTACTTTACACATTCCTGTCTTCTTCCTCAACTGATAGAGAATAATAGCTGATAGCATTGTTTCCTGTTGGCTTTATTTGTTATCCCAGACAAACTGTGGAATTGACAAATGCAAACAAAAAGAAAAGTCTCCTTCCTATGAACCGATGCTACTGAAAATGTTTTTGGTTACAATAGATGGCTGTTTCTTCATATGCACTCTAAGAAATAAATCGGTAAAATAACAGAAAAAATACTGGCAGCTCATTACCTGGACTTTGTCCTGTTAAAAAACGGACATTTTCTGCTAACACAATGCAACGCGTAATTCAAAATACAGGTAAATGACCTGTAAAAGACAAAAACGGAAAAATCCTTCAAATTTGTGTGGTACATTGTACTGTAGTTTTACTGATTTTTTTTTTTTTTTTACAGTGTGGGCACTTTTGGCCCTGTGGATTTATAAGAGTTATATTCCCTTAAAACACATTTTATTTTATTTCTTTACTAAAACCAACTGAAATTAACAAATGTAATTTCCACAGCATTTCAAATTCCTATTCAACAGGTGGAAAAAATTACATAATAAGCGTACTGCTATGGCTAATTCCATAGCTAGCATTGCTAGCATTCACAATTAAATAGTTTCATATTTTTTGCATACTTTTACAAAAATAGAGTTTTAGTAATAAAGTGAATAGTAGCCTAATATTTTATTACAAAAAAAGTGTAATATTTTAAAGTCGGCATGAAATGAAAATCCTACCCTATTTTTTAAATGCATTTTATTGATCTTGTAAACAATGTACAGAAGAGGATTAGGGCCAACCAATAATAAAAAAATAAAACAATCTCGAGATTAAAGTCATTATAATGCGAGATTAAACTCCTTAAATTTCGAGAAAAAGGTCGTAATACAATCTTGAGAATAAACTCATTAAATAAAGAGTGCATTTGGGCCAGCACAAGTGTACTGGCGTCTTCTCAAGCGTCTCCTTCGTTGAAATTCCACACCTCAAGGATCAACAAGTTTAATCATGCGTCGTATTGTATCCTGTGAAACTACGAAACCTCGATGAATCGCACGTAGGTGAAGCCAGCGATAACCCTGCATTTGTCCACTGGTTGTCATTTCATGTTGGACAAAAGCGAGTCATCGCACAAATTAGACTGATTTTTCCTTCTAAAAAGACCTAGCCACTTGCAAATTCGCTTTAAAGTTCATATGCTAATTATTATTCTGTCATAGTTAGCTTAAGTCGATAGTATTTCTTTGTTATTGAAAGAAAGTCTAAAATATAGCTTGACCAAGCGATCCAACTCTGCCATGTCC
>JAOTRC010000014.1:5425228-5441040 GCA_027497675.1 Cyprinella lutrensis | reverse complement strand
GCAAACAGCATCGCAAAGTTGTGTGGTTTGAACGACAGCTCTCGACCTGTGGTTAGAGGCATCATTTCTATATTGCAACACATTTAGAGGTAATAAATCCTTATCTTGAGCATAATGAGCAAGTTGACATTCAGTACAACCGGTGTCTTTTATTTAGAATACTTACAAATAGAATTTACGTCTTTTAGTTTGTCAAAATATTTGAATTAACGTGTTTGAAAAGTGCGCATGTGCGAACGTGCTCCACTATGTAAGAACGAGCCAAATATTGAGTCAATTAGAATTAGAAGACAATTAGAAATAGTCCTCAATTGACATGTCTGTAATTTATATAAAATAATTGTAGCGTTAATTGGATCTCATACAGTTTCATTAAAAGTAGTTATTACTCCACCACGTGCAAAACCAACGTGGTTTGAACGATACTTTGCGACAGTGGGTTTTGGGAAACAGTCGTGACTAGCTAGTTGATTTTTCCAACGATGCATCGTACTATGAAGCAGAGAACTACATCGTTGTACGGGAAACGCACCCCAGAAACATTTGTTAGGCCACTTTAAGTGGAGTTGTTGCATAATTTATATGAATATTTGACTGCAGAGTGAAAAAAAGTATCTCTTTCAGTCAGATTTTGAGATCAGAACTATCCATTCTACAATAATTCTTTTTGTTTTTAACATAAAATGTTCACTCATCTACTCACTCTCATATAGTCCCAAACCTTTCTTCTGAGGAATGTAAAAGATGATATTTTGAGAAATGCATCAGTTTGATTGTCTGTACAATGTTTGGTTGCCAACATCATTCAAATATCTTCTTTTGTCCTCCACAGAAGAAGAAAAGCCATAAAGATTTGCAATGTCATGAGGTTTAGTAAATGATGGCAGAATTTTTTTGGTTGAGCCATCCCTTGAAATGTTACATAACGTGAGAATTATCTTTTTTTCATGAATAAATCATATCTTTTGGTCTGCGTCCATAAAATTCCATAATGAGATGATGCAGCATTCATGTTTTTTTTCTCCATTATATAATATTATTGATACTATGCATTTATTCATGATGCTGCCCTCCCCCTACTATTATCCTGTGCTCATAAGACAGGACACACATTTCTCATACTTCTACTAGGTAGTTACAGACAGGACAGGGATTCTGAGAGGTGTAAGACTTTAGAATCTGGTTTCTAAATTATGGGCTACAGCTAAAGACAACAGAGTAGGCTACACCATGAACACAGGGGTGAACATCTAGAGGTCATTCTTTAAGTCAGAGCCAAGCTTTATGACTCCAGACCTCAGTGTCTTGGTGTTATTTTAGGATGCAATAAAGCAAGGAAGACTAAAAATATAATTCCAATGAACATGACTGGGAGCAAGTCAGGGAGCAAGGCATGCTCTCCAGCCACAAGTCAGGAGTGTTTGATTGAAATAGTCTAGTGTATCTGGATTGAGATGGGTTTAGCGGAGCCCGTTCTCATCCTTTGGCGTCATAGGTGACGCCATATGACATTTCGTCGAAATTCTACGCAGCTTTTAGCGTCAATATAACACGCAGAGCCCAAGGCGTCATTTATTAGCATATTAGCATATATATTAGCATCAATATGAGACGCAGACCATACTCCAGACCTAAACCTTCCAATAACAGTGCGTGTTATATTGATGCTAAAAGGTGCCATGTGTGTAGTATTTCAATGAAATGTCAAATGGCGTCACCTATATGACGCCAAAGGATGAGAATGTGTTGGTTTAGCGCTAAACCATGTCATACTCTTTCTCTTGTAGGGTAAATATACAGACAACCTTTCCTTGGATTTCTAAAGTCTCTCTTCAGACTATCAGAGGAAAGAATCAGGTCATACTCATCCTGTTGAACACCATCTGTTAAACAAGTCCAAAAGGACATAGGAACTGAACACTCCAGGAATATAAATCCTCTAAAACTGATTATTGGACTGCGTCTCATTCCCCTCTCTAGCTGGTTTGGATCAGTTTATCATGAACATGAATGTGGGTGCTAACAATCCACTAAGCACTGGGACATTGATGACTAAATTACATTTGACATGGGTCATGACAAGGTCACTCAATAAAATGTAAACGTTATTTATCAAAAACATCCCTGTATAATGGTATTATTTTCCAGCAACATAAAGTAAATATAGTGATCAGATGATGCCATTTTTTAATGGCACATTCTGGGATTTCATAGGGACCAAACTTTAGAGGAAATGACTTAGATTTCCTCTGCAGTCATTTCCAGTACTATTGAAAAAGGCAGTGGATTAACACACACCCGGTAGTCTAATATTGTTAATTAAGATGTTTCTGCTATCTCTTAATGAAAAAAATAATTTCTATAAAACTAATGAAAAATAAGTGAGGTTTACCATGAATATAGCACCAACCATAATAGCTTTCAGTAAAAACTGTCCAGATATCAGTAATATTACCTAAATGTGTTTTATTAACAGTTAAACAAACAAAATGACCCTGAATGAAATAGCAATAATAAGAAAATGAATGATGCATGCTAAATACATTTGTGAATATAACATAATTGATGCTAATTATGTTACCACCACTATACCAAAATGAGAACATTCTATGTTTTTCAGTTCTGAAAATGTCATAAAAAGAAAGCATGAGAAGCAGTGAGCATGTGACGAATGCAAAAAAAAAACAAAAAAAAAAAACACTTCATTAAACAAGTGCTTGACACAAAATGGCCATGAGTTAACATAACAGTGCTCAGCTGTCATGTTCGGCACACATTCAGTTGCAAATAGCTCAGTGTCTGATGTCAGAGCGAATGATGAAAGCATCTGATGGCAAGATGCTTCCTGTCTTTCTGTTCAGTAAAGTGGTGGCACTTGTGAACTGAAGAAGCAATTCAAATTTTTCTCCGGTAATTTGTTGAGATATTAACTAGAGAGAGCACTGTGACATTTCCTCATGCATACCCTCATATTTATGTTACTTAGTTTAACCTGAGTCACACTGATTGCTGTAATAAATAAATAAATAAATAAATAAATACAATGCACCCTAATGAAATTAATTTAATTTAATAAGGAATTAAAAAGATAGTTCACCCAAAAATTTAAACTTTGGTCATCATTCACATATTTTTTCCTGTTCTTTCACACCTACACTTTATGACTACTGAGGAACACAAAAGAAGATGTTCAGCACAATGTTCACGCTGCTCTTTTCTATACAATTAAAATGAATGATAACCAGCAAAAAAACACCAAAAAAAAGTATCACCAAAATCCATAAAAGATGTGTGCTGTAAGTCTTCTGAAGTAATACAATAGCTAAGGTTTTAGAACTAAAATTGAAACTTTTATCCTCAAATCTCAAGCTCTCAAATCTACTTTGGAAATCCACATATTCAAATGTTCAAAAGGGATAGTTCACCCCAAAATTTTCATTCCGTCATCAATTACTCATACTCATGTCATTCTAAACCTGTAAGACTTTTGTTCATCTTCGGAACACAAATGAAGACATTTTTAATGAAATTTTAAAACTAATCTACATCAATTGAACAGGTTAGTCAAAAAAAATTCTGAAGACACTATCGCTTCATATGATGAACAGATTGAATTTAGGCTTGTGTTCAAATATAAAATATAAAAACAAATTTTCAAATATAAACACACGTAAACAAATGTTCGTTGGATCGATGGTTTCTGGAAACGCTGACTCGTTGAACTATGCAGATAACGACGGAACTTGCGACCATAGTTGGCTAACGATGCTTTCGGGACAAACCCCAGCATGGCAAAGTTGTGTGGTTTGAACGACAACTCCCGACCTGTAGTTACCTGTAGTTGCATCACATGTGGACGTAATAAATCCTTATCTTGAGCAAAATAAACATTCAGTACAACTGGTGCCTTTTATTTATATACATACAAATGGAATTTACGTCTTTTAGTTTGTCAAAAGATTTGAAGTAACGTGTTTGAAGAGTGCGCATGTGCAAACGTGCTCTACTATGTAAGAACGAGACAAATATTGAGTCTGGTAATAAACCAAAATAACTGAGAACAATTAGAAATAGTCCTCAAATGACATGTCTATAATTTATATAAAACAATCTAGCGTTAATTGGATCTCAAAAAGTTTCATTAAAAGTAGTTTAACGTGCGAAACCAACGTGGTTGAACGATACTTTGCGACAATGGTTTTCTGGAAACAGTCGTGACGAGCTAGTTGATTTCTCCAATGATGCATCGTAGCTACTATGATAGTGAAGCAGCGAACGCACAAAATGCACCCCAGGTTCATTCTTGTGTTACGAAGGACGTTTGAGCTTCTACAAGAACCAATAAGGTTTGTTCTCATGCGTCGGTTGAGCTTCTGTTTATGTTCGCTGATCAATGTTCATATGTGATTTAACAACTAAATGAAATCTGTTCATCATATAAAGTGATCAAGTCTCTTCAGAAAATATGGACTAAACCGCTCAAATCATATGGATTAGTTTTACGATCTCTTGAACTTTTTAAAATGGTAGTTGTTTAGCTGTCAATGAAAGGACAGAAATATCTCAGATTTAATGAAAAATATCTTAATTTGTGTTCTGAAGATGAACGAAAGTTCATTAGGATGAGTAAATTATGACAGAATTTTCATTTTTGGGTGAACTATACCTACTTGTCAACCTATGTGTTCCACAGAAATATTATTATATGTTCATAGACCAAGAAGCATTAACTTTGAATATTTGGATGTTGATTATTCTGAGAAATTCACGGTGCATTTTATTCATTTTAGCTTCGATTAGCTTTAGCTTAGCTTTTCATTTTTGGGTGAACAATTCTTTTAAGCTAGCCCCACTATTACACAAGAAGTGCAAATCAAACAGAATGTATTTGTACCTCCCGTAGGCGAAGCGTCGGTCTTTGTGATGGTCTCCAAAGGTATCCCATAGCCGGAGGGACACACTTACGTCATCCACAACATCTCTGGAACGCTCTAAGACCTACAAAGAGTCATAGCGTTAATTCGGCCTTTAAAGTAGCACCCCTTGCCCCGGAGCAAAGAAGACCACAGGCGTATTTGATCTTTTTCTGTAATCTGTCTGTTTCCCTTCTGCCAGTTGAAATTTAAATTAATCCTGATAGAAGCAAATCTCGGGAACATGCGCTCATTATCTCCAGCCATGGGCCTGACGTAATGCAATGATGAATGGCAAGGTAAATTTAATTGAGTCAAGTTTTACCTCTTGACAGACTCTGTACTGGTCGATGGCCCAGACGGTGGGTACATGGGTGGCCAGCAGCTGGTATTGGGTCAGGGTAGTGTTGCAGGCCCGGGCACAAATAAGGCGAGTCTTCCCCACGGCATTGTCTCCTACAACAACACACTTGATGGTCTCTACGTTGGGTCTTTCGTAGTCCATGCTTAACTTTAGCACCCTATGACAAGAGGAATTATTGTACAACAGTTCATATCGACACACATTCATACAGGTATTTCATTTCAGAAAGCCGCAGAGAGCGTTGACCTTGCTGTGGGTCAATGAAACCTCAATATAATACAGGACTTCTTGTTTTCGCATTCCTAAAATAGTTGCCCTACATTATATACACTTGTTCCAGCTGAGTGGGACAAAACACAACCCATATGACTTTCTTGACAGATGCAGTGTGCATCAGAGGAAATATGAAGATCATTTTAATAAAAAAAGTAATTAAATAAAAAAGAAATATTTGCTAACAATAGAGTGTGTTGAATATTAGCTCTGGTAATTATTAACTATTTGGCAGCTGCATATAATATAATCATTAAATAATAACATTAAAGGCCCTTGCACACTCAAAGTCCGAAAATTTCGTATATGTTTTTTCGTATTCGTGATTCGGTGGCTCTGAATTGTCAAAACTCCATTCAAACACCATTCAAACTGCTTGCTACGGACCCGAAAAACGCAGAAAATCGAACGCGATCCATTTTCTTTATGACGGGCGAAAGATTCGGAGGCAATGTGCAAGTGTGATTGTGCAAAAGTTTCGGAAGTGAAATTCAGACTCAGTGTGCAAGGGCCTTAACAGTAAAGATAATCCATGTGGTTTTATTAATATGAAATATTGAAAGCATTCAATTATTTCCCATGTCTTAACTCCAAGGGGAAAAACACGTTTGATTACATACCGGTAATACAATATTAAATTACTGATGTGGCCTTTAATCACTCCAATTAGTGCTGATACATGATGCGCATCACATCTAATTTTCACCTTCAGACCTTCAATGCATCTTCCACTGGATCCTTTGTAAAAGGTGAAGTGTAAAAAAAAAGCATTCTCGAGACTTTAATTCCTATACCTCAAAAATGTCTCAACAGTGATGTTAATCAGCATAGATCAGCTATCTTGTAAACTTGTGTATTAAAAATTGGATTAATCCGTTCAGCATGATGACAAAACTCCAATGCTTGCACCTCTGTGCTCTCTCTAACAACCGCAGTCTTATCCACTCATCTTTTATGGTGAAATCTCTTTATAGCCTACGTCTTTGGCAATTTATTCAGGAGCTGTTGCAATTTAACTTTGAACAAATACTGAGGTTTTAGGTAGAATCAGTTCTGAGCAAAAAAAAAAAAAAAAAAAAAAAAAAAAAAACAACCCACTAAAACTGTCTTAAATGTTCTATTAAAACCAAAGTGGTTCTGCATTTAGCTACCCAACCACTTACAATTACAGATGAAGAAGCCAAGTTGAATTGAGTAGAAATGGATAGTAAGAAACAAAGTCATGATTTTTATTTAAAGCACATAAATCTTAAGTTTGAACTTGCAGAACAGTACAAAACATACTAACTGCAGAATCAAGAGATATTGCAGTGTGTATGTCATATAAATAAAAATGTAAGGTAACACTTTATTTAAGGTTACGTATTGACACTTCATGTAGCATACTTGCTAGTAACAACAGTAAATTACGCATAATTACAAGTAGGGACTAACCCTAAACCAAACCCTAACCCTAACTCTATAATAATAAGTACACGTAGTTAGTAATCAGTACCTATTTTTGTAAGTACAATGTAACTACATCATAATAATAAAGTGGGTAACCGAATGTAAACATACAACATTAGCGCGCACTGTTAAACGTGGAAGCATGCAGGTTCCCAAATAAGGTGTTATTCATATTTCACATGACCCTTAAAAAATATTATCACAAGATGACATTTTATTATCATTAATGTGAATAAAATAAGTAAATAATTTAGATGCTACCACACAGAGTGCATTTTTACATTTATTTATTTATTTTTCGTTTATAGCCTAGCCCTATATTTGAAACATTTTCACTTGTAAATGCAAACAGTAATGTATGAACTTGCATGTTATTTTACTATAGCAGTATGGTGAATACTGACATTACTCCTAGTCCACAAAATGTAATTCTATTATAATCTACTTATAGACAAGCATAAAAAACATTACATTGTCGTATCTATTAAAGAAGTTGATCAACTGTCCTACAAGGTGCATGTCATGATGAATTACACGAGGACACCACCCTGCAAACAAAAGCCATCACGCGGTGGACACAAGCATACGTACCGTGTCTGTGATGTGACTGTTTCGTGAAGTCAAGAATTCTGAAAACAGTGACTGCAGCTTGCTGATGTTATGAAAGAACAATCGCTCGTCGCTAGCTGGGGAAATGCTGCAAAACCATCTCCAAACTGCCACTACGTCCCCGTCTGTGCAAAAAAAAAAAGTTAATTCCTATATACTTGCAAGCGCATAAACTGGCAAATACGCGGGGATATTGTGTCCTTCCCGGTCGCGAGGCTCTTTGAGAGAATCATCATCTGTCGCGAGTCAGATGCGGCTTCCATTGTGACGTCAGACAGCCGGTGCTATTAATAGCGCGCGCGTACGATTTCATTCAGGAAAACAAGACGCCTCATATGTGCTCCTGTGAGCCAACAAGAGCATCAGCCAGCGTCTCGGAAGCTAATTTTTCACTGAAACACAAAGCAAAACGTGTTCATTTAATATAAGAATCATCTTAAAGGTGTTCAAATGGAATTGCTTATTGCTACTTAGACTTATGACTGGATAAGTGCCAGTCACTGTCAAGGCTGGTAGCCATTTAAGTCTAACTCTGTATAACAAGGCATGCTGTAAATCTCCACTGGATTTAACATTTATTCTGAATTTATTTTACAAGCAGTCAAGAGACACACACACACACACACACTCTCTCTCTTATTTACACTCTGATAAATGACAGAAGGGTTTGTTGTCTATCATTTGAATCCAAATAATTACCATGGTTGTGGAAATTCGAATACAAATTACTTAATCTGACTTCTTCCCCACAGACAATTTAAAACCTCCAGTTGTTAAAGATAATAGTTTCTCGAGGCAATTTCCTGAATCACAATACAATACTTTCCTGAAGTAGGAGATGGCGTCCCGTGAAGAAGCTTACTGTCACTGCCTCACTCACACTTGAGCTGTTTCTTTTGTTGTCTTTTAAGAGTGTCTTTAGGACTTCTATACCTCAATCACAAATAGATGTTCTGTTGTTGTCTTTCTCAGCTGCAGCATATACCTGACACGACTCCCAAGTTGCTCTTTGCAGAAATGAAGTTTTATCCACGGGCCACGGCCGGGAGATCACTGGCCTCAACAACCAACCGAGTCACCTGAATAGAAAGATACATGTACATTCATACAGCTGAGTAAAAATCAATGTCACTCAAGTCTGCTTCACTGTGATTTGTTCTAGTGATTGGTTTGTAATGATCTAAGCTAAGCTTAACTGTGTTCAGCACTTTTTTTGTGTAAGTATATATGGTTTTGACTTGAGCTTACACTCTCAGAAAAAAGGTACAAAATCTGTCACTGGGGCTGTACGTTCAAAAAGTAAACTTTTGTCCATTTTAGGTGCTAGTATGTACATTTTAGGACAGGTGCTAATATGTATATTTTAGGAAAGGTCCTAATATGTACATTTAGGTTCTAATATGTACATTTTAGGTGCTAATTTGTACATACAGTAGGTGCTAATATGTACATTTAGGTGCCAATACATTTAGGTGCCAATATGTACATTTAGGTGCTAATATGGACATTTATTTGCTAATATGTACATTTTAGATGCTAATATGGACATTTATTTGCTAATATGTACATTTTAGGTGCCAAGTACATTTAGGTGATAATATGGACATTTATTTGCTAATATGTAAATTTTAAGTGCTAATATGTACATTTTAGGTGATAATATGGACATTTATTTGCTAATATATACATTTTAGGTGCTAATATGTACATTTTAGGTGTTAATATTTACATTTTAGGTGCTAATATGGACATTTATTTGCTAATATGTACATTTTAGGTGCTAATATGGACATTTATTTGCTAATATTGACATTATAGGTGCTAATATGGACATTTAGGTTCTAATATGTACATTTAGATGCTAATATGTGCATTTTAGGTGTCAACATGTACATTTAGGTGCTAATATGGACATTTATTTGCTAATATGGACATTTTATGTGCTAATATGGACATTTAGGTTCTAATAAGTACCATTAAGGTACCAATATGCACCCTTTAGATACAAAAGCATACCTTTTGAAAAGGTACAGCCCCAGTGACAGCTTTTGGACCTTTTTTACTGTGAGTGTAGTCTACATTTTTCTGTACATTTAATGTTGAAAATACCTATTTCAGTTTTTCAGTCTATTGTCTATTAAATACCTATTTCTTTTTTTTTTCAGTCATTTCAGTTTCATAACACCATATACCCAGTGTACCGTCAAAATGGACCCGTGAATCTAGTAAAAGAACAGACCTAATTCTAGCAATTCCCTCTGTCTTTTTACTTGCTCGGAGAAACAACTCAAATTATGAATGAAACCAGGGCGGCGGAGCCAGACCCACATCAAGAGATACTGCGGGGCCTGTCTCATGCCTATAAGCCCAGAGGATGTTTTTGAATCATGCATGAAGTGTGTGAGGTAGATTTATTTATAACTGCTTGGATCCTGATCCCTTGGTTTACTGGAGGCAGTAAGTGAATGAAGGCAAAGTTGAGTGGGACACATCCTGTAAACAGGATTACTCAGCTTCAGTATTGGGATGTCTTAGGCAGCCTGCTTTGTCAAGTAGGTGATATCATGTGGTGCATAACATAGAAGTAAAAATTGCCAGAGTTTAATATGTAATGCTTCAAATGAATTCAAATAATTCATGAATAAATAATACCTTCTGTGACCCAGTTGTCAGACTCATTTGACATTTTGTGCATATAACTAATGAGCATCGGTGAACACAGTTTGTTGTCGGTTCTAAAAATGCACAAAAAAGAAAACATTAATTCCATTCCATAACCAAAGAAGCATCACAAATTGAGCACCATGAATTTCCTCAATAATCCGTCTGCCTTCTCATTATGATTGCAAATACCAAAATTATGATAATATATTTTGTGCTTCATAGGGGAAAAATTAATTTTACATTTGGATTTGCTATACTTGATAAAATGAGGTCTTTTTCCACGATCCTGTGGTTAATCAAGAATACCAAGACTAGTGATGTGGGAATCCTTGTAATCTACTAAAGCCATTGATGTGCAGAGACTTGGCAGGTGAGTGTGCTAATCAGCCTTTAGCCAGTGGCACAGTTAGATGTCTGGGTTTATAGCTTTAGGAAGAAGGATCATTTCAGAAAATAACTGCTCCATGTCTGGTGTATACTCGTGTAATGTCTAAGAGGTGTCCAAAAATGCTGCTTTGTATTGTTTTCTAATGTAATGCATTGTTTTTATTATATTTATATAATAAGCTATTTGAGTGTACATTGAAATTGAACTGGCAAATGTAGGCTACATGAATATAAAACGTTTTTAGTATTTGGGATTGCCAACTTGCTTTAATGACAGAATGGACTCCTCCTCAAGTTTGAGTTAAACCATTGCCCAAATATTACAAATTGATGTATATTAGTATTCTTATTAATAATATATTTTGTTGTAATATAGTGGCTACAGAGTTTATTTCAGTAAGTTATTGCAGTTTTTTTTTTTTTTGAAAGTAAAATGCAGACAAACTGTTTGGGAGACCAGTTAATATGTAAATAGCAATTGCATTTTGCAGATATGGATTTTATGCATACAATTTATTTATTTGAGTTTTTTTGTATTTCTATTTATATGCTCATTTACACACATTTATAGACATTCTCACTTTTTTAAATTTACTTTATTTTATTTTTTTCATTTTACTTTATTTTATTTAGATTTTATTTCCTACTCTTTTATTTTATTATGATTTGAGTTTTTTTTTCAGATTTCTATTTTATTGTATTATTTTATTTTGATATATACAAATAAAATACATATCTTAGTTTAGCTGCAGTCCAACTGAATTTCCATGTTGGGAAGAAAATAAATATTTTTATCTTATATTCATATTAGTGGTTTGAAGTTAAAGGAACACTCCGACTTTTTTGGTCTTTAGCTTATTCACTATATCCCCCAGAGTTAGATAAGTCCTTAAATACCTTTTTCATCTCCGTGTGTGCTGTAACTCTGTTTGATGCGCCCACCACTAGCCTAACTTAGCACAAAGACTGGATGTAAATGGCTACAGCTAGCATACTAATCCTAATAAGTGAAAAACGCAAACGTTTTCCTATTTACATGTTGTTATTTGCATAGTCCCAAAGTGTACAAATCACAAGGTCATATGAGACAGCCATCTTTTAACCATATAAATATTAGGAACTATATTCTCAGAAGGCAGCATTGCACTTTGGGCAGAGTGATAACAGGCAAGGACCTGTGACTATACAAATCACAACATGTAAATAGGATAAATGTTGTGTTATTTTGTCTCTTATTGGGATTATGCTAGCTGTAGCCATTTACATACAGTCTTTATGCTAAGCTAGGCTAGCGGTGGGTGCGTCAGATAAAGTTACAGCACGCACAGAGTTGGAAAAGGTATGTATGGACTTATCTAACTCTGTGGGATACAGTGAATAAGCTAAAGTCCAAAAAAGTCGGAGTGATCCTTTAATGCCCTCAGACTGCCGACATCCTCATTATTATTAATTATTTTTGGTTAAAAATGAACAGATTGCCTGGGGCTGCCCCCCTAATATCATACATTTGAGCATTTCATTGGAACATCAAAACAGATCATAAAGGAAGATCCTGGCTGAAACTGAATTCAACCAAAGGAACTCAAAGACAGAAATAAAAGAGACACTATTTTATCCATACTGTCTGTAACCAGGCTCAAAACTGCAATAATCAATCTCAAACAGATGGCAAAGCCAAGGCATGTTTGATTGTGCCCCTGCAAAGTCTGTCCAGAGACATGTTACATAAGGCTGATGTTGAAGTAGCCACATTTACAAACCTCTGATTTATCCTGTATTCACACTCCACGCAATCCCATCTGGATACTGGAAGCATAATTCCTTGACCAAGGCCGCGGACAACCGAAGCCATGTGTGTATCCAAAGTGTTTACTGGCAGCCTCAGGTAAGACAAACACATCACAAAGTTAATTCATGAATAACATTTAACATAATTTCATTTGTATGTGATTAAAGTTCAATAAGGGCATAATGCATCTCCACATTATGTCTAAATGTATACAAGCGCATAATGAGATTGTTTGACATTTGCAATACAAGATATTTTGGAGATTGTTCATAAAAATCTTGTCAAAAACTTCAGGAAATTGTGTGGATGTACATGTTTCTATTCTGTATGTATATTCACTGTTTTACATTTGGGACCCCTGGGGTCACATTAAGGTAGTGCAAGTCATAAATGGATTGAGATTATAATATATTTATTATTATTGTTTCATCAGACACTTTATATTATAATTATATGTAATGTTGGGGTTTCATACCTATATGAACAGCCTGGTGGCCAATCACTGATTTTAGATTTAATCAGAATCAAAGAGAGTGTCATGGATGAATTATCAAAACATTAGGCTAGCACTGTACATAACATTTTGCATTCCACAAACTGAGTTCAAATTGTTGGTAAGTGCCTCGCTTGCTCATCTACATCAAGTCTTTGTGGTGTAGGCCTATTGAGAGTATCCAGACTAATGTAGTACAGTAGTATTCTGTCAATGCAAGAGGAAGCTGTCTGAAAGAGATGTTCAGGTACCCCGGAATGTATCCAAAAAACGTTACTTGTAATCCTCATACTGTCGTCATGTCGGAAGGTCGTATTTACGAGAACGCACATGAAGGCCACCACAGTGTCGTTGATATGAGTGAGAAGCTCGGGATTTTCTTTACTAGATTTATCAACTGAGTAAAGTCTGTGATAAACATGTCGGAAAAAAGGCCAAACGTTACACAAGGTTAAACGTTAAAACGTTAAACGTTACACGGCCACAAGGTAATGTTAGCCTATCAGTGATATCGTCAGCTTTCTATTTACAACGCAGTAAGCTAATTGCCTGCACAAAATTTTAGTAGGCTATTGTAAATATAACAACTATGGACAATTCATCGTTGTTCTTCACTTTCTAGAAGCATAAAGTAGAAAAAAAACTTGCTGTATTTTTGTGTAGTGAGAAGACAAGCCTACTCTGCCGACGAAAATGACTGAATGACTGTGAACACGACTTCCCACTTCGTAAATAGGAACTTCCGAGGTGGACTTGTTTTCAATCTTTTAGGTGTCATGGACCTTCGGTCTTCTTGGTAAGAGGGCCCATATTATCAGCTACATTTTTCGTATATGAAGACTAAATTGATACTTAGCCTAATTTCTTTCATAAATAGCCTATGCCTAAAATTGTATTTTGTTTTTTTTTCACTACATATTACTGTGCTGTAGGCCTATTGTAGATGTAGTCTTGCTATTATTTAATAGATTTTAATCAATATTTTTAATTTAATCAATGTTTCCTTTGATTCATTTTATTTTTTTTATTAAGTTTACTCTTATTCATATTTATTTAGGCCTATTTTTTTATTTTCTTTACATTTTTTTCACTGTTTCTCTTTTCCACTGACCCCCTAGCACCCCCTTGTGGCGCCCTGGGGCCCAGTTTGAAAACCCCTGAGTTGACCCCTCGTAAATCTTAGTGACTTTCGGGTTTGGAAACAAAAGTCTCAATAAATGATTAGAGGAATCTAATATATAGCCTATTAATAGTGAAAATATGATACAGTGTTGTTAAATGTTCGAGAGTCAGGGTAATTGTTATTGCTCTGATTGGTTGGTTTATTCTGCAGACATGGAGACTGCTTCACTGTAATTCAACACCGACTAAGATGCCATTAATGTCTTGCATTGCTGGAACATGTTCCTGGTATTTTAAAGACAATTCGCCTAAAGAACAAACATCATTCCAATAGTGACTCAGCGGTCTCAGTATTTACTCTGCACTGACCAAACAATGTTTCCTTTTTACTTTTATTTACTGAGAACTTAAGTTATATCAACATGTTGACAGTTGTCTTACAACACTTACTATTTAAACAAAAACTCACAAGGATGTATCTAAAGGCAAGGCCGTGGCTAATTGTAAAAGATTTTACTACATTATTTTATGTTGTGAGTTTTATTTTTGTTTTAAATTTTTAAAGCATTAATAGGCTACAATTATTGACAAAGGAAGAAAAAATAAGTTTATGGAACTCTCATTTTGTATAGTTTTAGATTTCAACTTGCCCCATCCGGTGACAACATGTCCCTTTAATCATCACTGTATGGGGTAAGTTAAAATCATTCATGAAAAAGCAGCAAACCAAAACATTTTAGCCTAGAGAATTTGTAATTAATCTGTTCGACAACATATAAAGCACATGACAACTTGCCGCCATATAAAATGTGCCCCATTGTGTTTTTGTTTAAGAGATAATAAACATGTAAAAATCAGAATTTTACATGTAAAACTACACCAAGAGAGAGGGAGAGGCAGATTATATATATATATATATATATATATAAAGAGAGAGAGAGAGAGAGAGAGAGAGAGAGAGAGAGAAAGAGTTGTGTGATTAATACAGTTAATATTTATATTGTAGTATAAATGTGATCTGTCTCACTCTCTGGCATCTCTGATACACTGGCGAGAAGCATTTGATCAGTAACCGTGGGAATAAGAAAATGTCAGGCGTTGTGTACGGAGTTTGTTTACCATTTGTTGTCGGGCGTTTGTGTCTGAGTCGAGGGTGTTGTTTATTTGTCGGCGTGTGATGTTTTATTCTGGAGTGTTACAGCAACAACAGCGCTTCGCTCCAGGCCGGACATGACAAACATTATAATGGGCCGGCTGTCCGTCACGGTCCGCCGCTCTCCTCTCACACACTGGAGCTTCTGACTGAGCTTGTGTATGAAAGAGGCACAAATGATCGAGTACGAGACACACTGGGACACCAGCACGTCAAATACCATATCTCACAGGACTAACACACTTTCAGCCGTATTACACACATCCATCTTATTTACAGCACAGTAGAGCTCACTACAGTATCACACATATAAATCATATATATGAGTATGAATCCGGAGAAATGAAATGTATCACAATTTTCCACTGTAACTGTTTTCAACAATATTAGAGTGATTTCTGAAGGGTCATGTGACACTGAAGACTGAAGTAATGCTGAAAACTCAGCTTTGATCACAGGAATAAATTACGGCACTTTCCTGTTATCCGGACCCCACGATGGCCTACCCCTAACCCCGCCCCTAAACCTACCCGTCACTGGGGTTAAGACCAATCAGGGACGATGGCCTACCCCTAACCCCGCCCCTAAACCTACCC
>JAOTRC010000014.1:5386117-5400137 GCA_027497675.1 Cyprinella lutrensis | reverse complement strand
ATTGGTTTATGTCAAGGTGTCATAACAAAGACATCTCAAACAATGTCATATTTGCATTAAAAATGTCATAACTGAGCAAATGACACTTAATGACAGTTGACACAAACATGAATAAAAAACTTTCTTCATATTCATAACAAATGTCATGTCATGAATGATTATGAAGGTGTCATGTTAGTCTTATGCACACCCCTTCAAGTAAAGCGTTACTAATATGGTTTAAAAAGCGGATTCTTGTAGTTTGGTTAACTTAATTGCAAAAGCTTCACATTCAAGTTCTCTATATTTTGTTGGATGCATTCCGTTGTGCTCTGTCTAGCTTGAATGCAAGAACACGTCATGTTTGAGTGACTTGGAATGTTCTGGATTCAAGTTCTGTGTACATCTTTGACATTCTGTTGATTACCACAGAAAATTATTTTCATTTGTTCGTTTGTTTACACTAATGCATTTACATTAGAAGTCTATAGTGCAAGTGTTTCTGCGATTTTTAAGCAGAATTTTCTACAATGCTATTAACAGTTTGAACAAAATTAGCTATTTGACCTCTTAAGTACTGTATACAGTAAATACAACTTTTATCTATGGGCATTCAGATTCATTTAAATTAAGAATTACATGTTTGAATAACCTTATCTAGTCAAATTATATATTTTTGACAGAATGAAAGCAGTTTTAAGATTTGGTAAGTTGAAACACTGTTTTTCGGTGACATAACAAAACAATTATACCATGTAGTCTCACTTATTATGGACATTGGGATACACTGATATTACAATTCTTGCTGGTACCGATACTATTCTGTACTATCGATAACCGATAATGGCCCATTTTAAAATTTTATGCTATTTTTGCCGAAATAAACTAAAATTAGCCTTTTTTGTGCAAGTGAATTTAGGCATCACAGCGTTGTAATGTACAGTACCATGTGAGATTTTCTGTTACATTTAACAGTGTATTAAATTACTATTATTTTTTTCAAAACTAAATGAGTGTTAGATGATTCCAAAGGTGATCGAAATGTAAAAATAAAAAAAGACCCTGCTCAACTAAATATCCAAAATACTGATCAATTAAAACTTCTGTAATATTAATAATTCTGCCATGCTCTGTACCAACAAATTGCAATTATTCTTTGGTAATTGTTAGCATGTCAAATACTGTCAATAGTGTGTAACCTTATTAAACCTTGAACATTCCTTTTAGCATGTATAGCTTATCTCTGATTACCATAATGTTTATTATGCTTGCAGCAATCATTTTATCATAATATGCACATAATGGAAATTCGTGTCTTGTAGGAACAGCGAAAGAGGAGGTTGGGTTCAAGTGAGTCTCTGTTTTGTCACCTTTTGTTAAGTGTGAAGCTGTGCTTCGGTTGCCAGATTGCATTAAGGTTGAGAAACTGCACTAGTGGAGTCGTTTCGTTTGTTACTGAGACTTCTTAGGTTTGGTGGATGATTATTTGCCTTCTTTTCTGGTGTATAATTAATTGTTTAGGAAGTAATTTAAAGTCACAATATGACAGGTTTTCTTTATAGAATTTTGCAGTATTTATTTTAAATGATTTATCCACACATTTTTTTTATTTACATGCCCTCGTAATCTATCAAAATAACTCCCCCTCTTGCAGCGACATCTCTTCTCCGTTGACGTGTTTAATGGCTCGTGGGTGGGACAACCTGTCACTCACATGAGATCCACCAATAGCAAACCACAACTATAGCTGCGAGCAGCGATTATGGGCCCAAGCCGGTGGCACCGCAACCCCGGTTCTTTTAGTTACCCATGAACAAAGTAAAGTCCTAGTCCTGCCCAACTTTTGTTCTTGTTCAAGAGGGCATTTCATTTGGATGTACAATAGGGAAGAAAAGACAACCGCAACTTCCGTTTCATGACAACTTTAAATGGGCTCTTGATTTTGATTTCACTTTTTTGCTTAAGTTAGTGTGTAATGTTGTTGTTAAAGCATAAACGTTTTTTGACGCTCAAAGTTCAATGCAAAGGGAGATTTTACAGAAATCACTTTTTAAAGACTACAACAAACGACTGGCATAGGGACAACAAGCTTCTTCCCAAGTTTGTGACGTCACCAGGCGCGAATAACGCGTCAAATTCACACCTACCACGTCTAGTTATACGCTTGAACAATTTGAATCCATTCAAACTTGACGCACGAATGAGGCGTATTCGCGTCTACCGTGCCGCACTCTACGCCTCATTCTTGCCACAGGAATTTTTCACACGCGTAATGCGTCTTTGCATTGACTTAACATTAAAATCACTCGCGCCTGACGTGCTATTCGCGTCCGGTGTGAACGCACCATTAGAGAAGAGGAAGAGTTGCTGTCATTGTTTTTTACAACCCAGAAAAAGTTTGTCTTAAGAATGCCAAACTTAGAGAGGTCAAAATTTATTTTTAATACTGTTCCTGAACATTATAACCTCAACGTTTGTCTGTGAGGTGCACATTTTACGGCGTACAGCTTCCAGAAGAGAGTACAATGCAGACTATATTCGCAAAAGCTTCTCCTGTAAGACGTAGCCATTCCTATTTTGTCTGGACAATCTGTTGTTTATGGATCACAACTTGTAAGTATGTATTATTATTTGTAGTTTGTGTTTTCTATTAACAGTTATAAACTTTCTATAGTAGTTTCTATAGATATGATGTAAACGAAGGGCTGAGCTTTGCCTCCGCAGCCCGCTCATCTGACAACTAACATTACGGTATTGATGTGTTTACTTTAGCTTTTGTAAGCTCTTTCTTTTGTAAGACTGTTCACCGCCCCTTCGAAAAATTAATCCAATGGTGGATAACATCATTCTATAAGAAAATTACAACAACAAAAAAAAAACCCATACCACTCTGAAACGTCCTGTGCTTGCAAGGTTTTTGCTTGGAATCCGTTCTGCATGACCGTTAGCATTGTCAGTGTCTGAATCGGGCTCGAAATGGTTTGAAATTTACGGCATTGTTAAAATTTACTTCTGAGGAAAGCTTGCTGTTATGAAGGGGCGCCACATTTCGCTAAGTGATGCCAACTGGGCCAGCTAACCAATCACAACACATTTTGTATTTTGGAAGGAGGGGCTTCATCGAAAACGGCGCTGTCAACCAGACTGGGGAGAGAGAGGAGTTGTAATAATGTCAAATATGTGAAAAATAATATATTTTTTTTAACAATCAAGCAAAAACAAAATCAAGACTTTGTAGGGCCCCTTTAAGGCCTAAAGTTCACAGCTTTCCTTTTGTTTATATGATGAAATATTGTACATACATATCAAGCAATCAATGACAGAAATATTTTTTTTTAATTAAATTAAAAACACATATATTTTGATTTTAACAGAAGGATCTCTACATATCTGTGATCTCTATATTAAGGGTAGGATGATTTTGTTTATGTCATAACATTCAATTTCCAGCAGAGGACAGACTAGAGAGGCTTTTCTTATAAGTGTTTTCATTTTAAATCATAATGGACATACAGCTATAAACACTCAGCACTCTGAATTGGTTAATATTCATGGAGATGGGTACCACAAATCAGAAAGAGAAGACATGTTGCTGTAGCCATTACAAACTCACTCATAGAGAATGAATCTATATAGGTTCAGATCACATTTGTGGTGTTTTTGAATAGTAAATTGCGCTGCACTCAGAGGAGAGACAGCGATGAGTAGGCAATTGTTTTTGTAATCACACCAGCAGCCTAAGTGATGTCTTTTGACAGCCTAAGTGATGTCTAAGCAAAATGTTGTGCAATATAAACAGCCCACAGTATACTTTCTCTACATCTCCATCCTTTTTACTTCTTACCAAATGCTGTGCAACTGGAAAATCGGATCACATGATGCTTTGCAGCTTCCATGCTGGTTCCTCTCTAGAGGTTGAGTAAGCTTTGCAGTTTATTGTTCTTTGGCCAGAGGCGTTGCACAGACACTCAGCTAAGCATTCCCTTCGTTCATTCACTGCTGGTGTAATAGCACAGCAGTATGGAGTCTGAAAGTAAAAATCACAATCATTGTTTCTTTTTTACCTTGAGCTCAAAGGTTGTTAACCAATAATAGATGCTTTTAGAAGCCACAAGTCAATGTGATTTTCAACATCTTTTTAGAAATAAGCTATAATTACCGAATTTCCTTTGATGAAAATCATTAAAAATTGAATTAATAACTAATTAAATGTATTTTTTATGTATATTATAATGTTGTTATGCCTAAATTTACATGTAGCTTTTACTGTACAATTAAAGATGTCTCTTTTTAGATTTGTATTTGTAATTTATTCATAATTTTATTTTATGTTGGTTTATCAACCAGAACGTCAAAATAATTTTTGAAATTGAAATGTTATTGCATAACTGTCTTTTATAGTACTGTGATATTCAATTAAAGGTGCAGTGTGTATTTTTTAGCGACATCTAGCGGTTCGGTTGCGAGTTGCACTAAGGGCTCAGCCCACTGCTCACCCCTCCCTTTCGAAGAAGCTATGGTGGCTAAAACATACATATCGAGAGCAGAGAATAACCAGAGTAAGCCAAGTCTCTGTACCACAGTCTATTATAGACCACATCATGAAAAAATGATGATTGTAACAGCACGCGCGCCTCCGCATCCCCTAGACAGCATTTACTACACACAATAGGCTTTTATCTTTGATTTTGAAAACTCTTCGCAATCAACGAAAAACTTAAAAACTTCCAAAATCGTCTTGTCGACCATGATTGACGGGTTGCTGATTCCTGTAACATACTGTTTTACGTTCAATGACAAAAGTACTTATCAGCTTTCTCACGAATGTAACCAGCACATTTATCCCTACATAGCAAAGCCATAACACAGCAAGGGAGAAGAACAAAGTTACATGAAACAATCCAACTACATATTTTACACCACTGACAAGGAAAAAGTTACTCACGGTGTTTATGGCTAGCTTCTAGCTTTCGGCAGCTTCTCTTTCAAGGCGTTGTATATTCGCTGTCGGCTACGGTAGAAACATGACGTCCCAATATGTCGACTTTCATAGAAGGGGGCGTCCGCGGTTATATAGATGTTACTTCTTTGCGAGAAGCATTACCACATAAAGGAGATCATCTACTACTGACCTAACCTGAACCTGATCCCGCTAGGTCTTGGCTGTCAACTTTTCTTATACTGGCATTTCACTAATGGCCAAGCTCAGAGACAGCGGGTGTGCAATTTCCATCAGCAGGCGTTAATCAACCATTAATTAACCATTTCTTCCAGGCTGTGTTCACTTCACCCCTCTTATTTGTACGGGGGGTTTCTCCATGGCAATTGCTTCATCTTTGCGCTCCTTCTCCACCGCCCTCTTTCTCCACTCCCCTCTCTCTCTCTCTCTCTCTCTCTCTCCCTCCCTCTCGATGTTTGGCTGCTAGGGAAGAGCGAGAGTCTCCATCAGCACCATTCACTCTGTGAGAGGAGCACCAGTGAATCAGTATACCCAACTGTGTTGGTCAGGGAGAAGTGGGCAGCTGGGTCAGAAGAACCAGCCCACGGATCTCTCTACCCACTTCAATAAAAGCTCCAGTGGTTTGTCCTCCCCATCTCCCTCACAGTGACCTGTGTCGCGTGTACTGGCACCAACCAAAACACCCAAGCCGCTCAAGTGCTTTTTGGACTGAGTTGTTTGAGTACGTGTTGACTATCAAGAACAAGAGGGCACCAGGTATTAGAGCGGCTTGCTTTTCATGGACTCTTCTGTAGTTCTCTCAGTGCTCTCTCAATGTTGGATTAAATGAAAGGATCTTTTGTACAAGATGAGCGAAGACGCCAAGGAAAAAGGGACCGGCAAGCAAGCGCTACGCAAGAAGAAGAGCAAAAAGGTAACAAGAAGCAAGTTCTTTTTCTCAGGAAAATGCTCAAGGCTTGTTTAAATCCTCTTTTTATTGCATTTGGAAGTGTTCATGGTGGTTGTTGGTGTTTGAAAGCATTATGCTGAGCTCTGGAGGAAGCTTCTCTTTTGTTCTAGAGCGACTGAAGGGGTGTGTTCAGTGTGGCATGGTTTTGTTTTGAAGGTGTTTGACAGTGCACTTTTAGGGGGAAACCAACCTAGACGCTGACTCTGAAACAGGTTCTTCTCTTTGTTTGGAGTTTCCCACAGGTGTTAGTTTTGATTATTGGAAAAAAATATGAATAAAATGTCTTGCATAAAGATCAGATTATCTTTATGTGACACTTAATATTTTTCTTACTCTGTAAAAAAGTGAAACCTTTGTAATTAAAATGCTTTTTTTAAGTTATTCTGTTGATTTTGTCATATTAAATAATTATTGGTTTTATTATTTTAGAAATCTATTTGCATCTATACATTTTTAAATCACTTTACTTTCATAGCGACTAAGATATAAAGACTGTATATTTGATACACATTTCAATTCAATCTTGTTTCTTTGAATAAATACTCTGGACAGATGTTTTCTATGTCTGTCTCTCTCTCTTGTTCTCTGTCTTTCCCTCCACCCACTCCGTCTATTCTCTGCACGAGCAGTATAATCTACTTAATTGCAGCCATTCAGATGCATTGGCAGAAGCTGTATATCTGAGTCAGCGCTGGGTGGTACTAGCTACGGGTCAGCTGTTTTGGCTTTAGTAATGTTTGCTTCAAATGATTCTGAGAATTGGAGGAATTTCCTCTCATTCTGTGTAACAGGTGAAATTGTTTTATGTTGTGAAAGGCAGCGTTTAATAAATACAAGGATAGTCACCGTTCTAATCAGAAATGAAATATGTGCGCTCGCGTTTGCCAAACGCTCTGACGGCTCCGTCTCTCTCTGTCCCAACCTGTTGCTATGCACACTGTGAATGTGTAGCGGCTACAAGGAAAACTGAGTGAAATTATGAAACCTATTGTCTATTTTTCTTTTTTTATCTGAACATGTTTATTAGAGTTTTATACCATAATGCTTGTTGGTAGTGGGCGATATGAGTAAAAACGTGTAGAAATTTTGGTAGCACTATTCTAACATGACGTATTTAGATGTTATGTGTAGTTATATAGTAAAATCATGCATAAGTAGCAAGTAAGCCTAAACCAAACCCTTTAGTAAGTACATAGTTAATTACACTGTAACAATACTACACTACAAATTAATTAATCTCTTTCTCAGTTTGACTGGGACCCTTCCTGCTGTGTATTTTCATATCACTCCATGTTTTCTTAAACCTTTAAGTTTACTTCTATAATGCAATCAAACCTGGCCATTGAAAGCTGCATGATATACATTATGCATGACATACAGTATGTATACAGTATGCACACTATAAACTACATTATAAACAATATAGCAAAAGTTTTAATGTCATTTCAAACCTGTATGGTCCATTTTTTAAAACTCCTTTGACTTTCATTGTGTGAGACAGAGAGTGACATTAAATATTCCATTTTGTTCCCCGAAACTTGGGACTTCACCGAAATTATCACATTATATTAATAGCCTACTTCATATTTAATCAGCCTAGTCTATGTGGTTACCTAGAACCCTCAGTGAGAGCATATGGGGGTTTAATGGGCTCTTTTAAGGATTAATTGGTGTTCATGGCGACACAGAGGACATGAACCTTTGCAGGGGTTTGTCTTTGTGCGCTGGATTGTATTGTTAGAGCTCAATAGAGCAGGAAATCAGACTGCGTGCAGGTTTGCCATAGCTCATTTTCTGGTTAGACTCGTCCCTGTCAATGACTATTATTCTTTACCACTGATTTGGAGAAACAAAAGATGGAAAAACAGTTAGAGACATTTTGTCACGACAAATACTTAGATAGAAAACAAATAAAGCAGCGTTGGATGGATATTTTTCTGAGTAATGAGTTGAACCTAGTCAAGAGAAAATGAAAACATCTGATATTGTTGGCAACTTTAATTCATCGATGGCTGTTTGACAATGTAAATGTATTGGATATAGACTCATCAAAGCAGGATTGTGTGGACAAACTGTCCTAAAGATCAATTGCAATGTGAACAAAGCCTCTTTCACTATCTTTCTCTGGCTATCAGTAACTGTAATTCAAATGTAGCAATATAATTTTAATTTCAGACAGTCAACATGGCTGGTCGCCCCTCCCCTCATGTTAGTGGAGAGAAAATGGCCGTGCGGTACTGGTCCAGATCATGATCAGAGGAACAGAGAAAGCCAGAGACAGGCTAAGAGAGTACTAAATGAGTTGCTAGCGCAGGCTTATTCACAAGAGATGCTTTCTTTGGTGGCTGTCGGATTGAGACTTTCACCACAAAGCTATTAACACATGTCATTTCCCTTTCACTGCTCCCAAGTCAAGGAGACCCCGACAGTAAACCATGGGGGGAGTTTTTGGGTCAGTGCCGTTGAATAACATGCGTTTTAAAGAGAAAGAGAGAGAGAGAGAGAGAGAGAGAGAGAGAGAGAGAGAGAGAGAGAGAGAGAGAGAGAGCTGTCTGGGCACTAGGGAACCTGAAACATTGGCAGGTGTGTGTAATATGTGTCGCCATGGCAACCGAAGGCCTACTGAGGAACGGAGGAAGCTGCCGTTTAGATGACTGAGCCGGGAATTCCTGCTGATAGCACAAGGAACGTCTGTTTTTTAGGCTATATTTAGCATTTCCAAGGCAAATGTTTGTAGCAGCATCACTGCTGTTGTTTGTTGTATTTATTGCCTAAACCACCCCTTATTGCCTAATCCAATTAAATATTTATTTCGGAACGAGCTCAATTGGATTGACTGAGGGCTTAATAAATGGATTATTTGGGTGCTTGTAAACAACTGGGTGGCACAGTGGCTAAGAAGGTCCCTGTTTTAAGTCCTGGCTAGAGTGCTCCAGTTTCCCCCACAATAAAAAAAAACACATGCCATATAAATTGGAGATGCTAAATTGTCCATAGATGTGAATGTTGTATGTGTTTGTGTGTGAGTCAACAGCCATGTAGTGGGTAGGATTGGGGAAAGACCTGGCAACCTAGCGCGGAAAAAAACATTGCCAAGAAAATTCATGGTCAGTTTCTCGCTTATGGCAAGAGATGTTATAGAATTACCAAGAGCCGGATATGACTGAAATGGTTAAGCGAGAAAAAGAGAGAGAGACAAAAATAGCTAGTGTATCATAAAAACAGTGTCTCAAATGAAGTTTACAAGAGACTCGACTCACAATTGTTTTCATAAATTAGCATTAGCATGTTTGCAATACTCACAATACTCTAATAAGCGTAGAAATACAAATGAGATAAATGTGTGAGGTAATTTTTTTTGCTTTATTCATCATCTTGGATTTGTTTTATTGAGTTCATTGCAATGTATTAGGGGATTGCCTTTTCTGCAAATGCTATATTACCATAGAATTAGGCCAAAAGAAGGAGTCGTAGAAGGTAGCCTATTAGCCTCTGCATTAGAAGTGTGCTTTTGGTGCATTAATATCCAACCCTCTTAGGGAGCTTACTAGGTCTTGGAACAGAGTCAATGTTTTCTTTTGGTACTTGCATTGGTGGAACATGCTTAATTTGCTGAGATCATCACAACTTTTACAATATGGCTGAAGGCACCTCTTCCGCAAGCACTTAACCAATGCATAACCATAAATCTAGTTATCTTTCTGTCCTCTTCTATTCTACAGTTTGATTTCTGCTCTGGCTGTGTACTATTCGTATCGATTGTTCCGTCTGTCCATATAAAGGCATATACACTTTTATAAAAATGGATTTTGGATTGTTGAATTTAGGTTTCCTCTCCAATGGTATAAAAACTGATAAAGTTTAGTCGATGATTATTGAGTCTCCAGTAAGAGTCTCCTTTCCTGATAGTCCTGTTTTCTCACCTTTCAGCCTAGAGATTGAATCGTTTAGGTTGATTGGATTAGCTATAGGGGAGACTTCCACCTGTTGTCTTTAATGGCTCTGGGATGGCTCTTTGGAACCAGAGTTCCTGGCCACTATCAGCATTTGGAGAGTTATGCTGATTCAATTGGATTGGTAATGCCCACAGAGTAGGGTGTGTTCCTACTTCGTTTGCATGCTTTGTTTCAGAGTAGTGAGACGACGTTGAAATGACTGCAGCTACGAGTTATAAAGAACTTCTACTTGGAAAACGTCCATTGTCTCCTGGTCTCCTCAGCTTCTAACTTTTCTTCAAGGAGAAAAGTTTCCCACACTTCAAATTACAATTCTGTTTGCGACTCAGTTCAAATTCAGAAATTGTAAAGGCATTCTCCAATTGAATTCTGAATGAGACCTGTCAATGGTGCATGCAACATTCTGTGAAATGCCACTGGAATATGACAAGTCCTTGATCTCAACTCATGTTATGCGTCCACAGTTATGGCAGCATAGTGCAAATCAACACTCTCATCCAGAAAAGCAGAAAAAGCTGACAGAGGGCTCATTCAGGATTTGAACCCAGGACCTCTCACACTCAGTCAACCAGAATTGTACCTTTACCCAGACCAATGAGCCAACAAATTGTTCCTGTGACGGCAAATCAGATTTTTTTGCAACTATTACTCCAGTCTTCTGTCACATGACCCTTCAGAAATCATTATAATATGCTGATTTGATTCCATAGAGGAATCAAACAGAAGAGGTTCTTCAATGTCAGTGTCACATTGATTTGATACACTGTTTTCAACACGCTATTTGTAACTAAACCCTGGGTCGCTGTTTTGAAATAAGATTGTCATTACTGTGAAATGATCTTAATGCCAAGAATGTGCTATAAGGCTAATGTAAACAAGACTGAGAAGAAACCCTTGCTGATAGAAGATGGGGTTAAATTACTCATACTTCCTGTGAACCTCAGCATGACCCCATGCAAGGTTGACATTTACAGTGTAGTTGAAAGCTAATCTGGATCTGCCACTCTAATTGGGGAATCATTCAGGAAGTGAGCCTTGGCCGACAATGTGGAAAGTACAGGAAGTGCTGGGCTTCCACGGATGTCACACATACTGTACAGTCAAAGAGTCTCACAACCCAAATTTGGTTTGAACAAGAGAGCAATCTCAAAGAATTGCATAGGTAATCAAATTCAAGCTTGAAACATGACGGCAAATGCAGCGTTATCCTAGCAGTCGAAGGAAAATTAGACTCTTTATCTTTATGTTGTCGAATGGTATACTCTGGAGCATCTCTTGCTTTTTTTTACAGAGGATGAATCATATTTCAACACCTTGGAAATTGATTTCTATTCTGTAATGTCAGATTCTCTAGCAACTGTTTTCTAATATCACCATTGCCTGTGGAGCTTCACTTTTGAACACATTAAAAGAATTACTTCTCTTTAAAAAAAAAAAAAAAAAAAAAAACTTTAGCTGATAATTTATTCAACCCCATGTCATCCAAGATGTCCATGTCTTTCTTTCTTCAGTCGAAATGAAATAGTTAAAATAATCTTTGCATTTTTTCTTAATGAAACTTCTTAGATGACTTAAGAAATATGGGGATTGATTTTGGAGTTCATGCACAGCCTGCGCTACGGTCTTCAGACAGGATATTGCACTGGAAATTGAACAAACAGCCATTCGTATGTCATTCCACCTGATATAGACAAAATAATTCTTGATATATGACATTAATATAATGCAGAAGTGAATCATCTAATG
The DNA here is from genome assembly GCA_027497675.1 of Cyprinella lutrensis. Classification (NCBI taxonomy): domain Eukaryota; kingdom Metazoa; phylum Chordata; class Actinopteri; order Cypriniformes; family Leuciscidae; genus Cyprinella; species Cyprinella lutrensis. The sequence continues at coordinate 5,388,547 of JAOTRC010000014.1, read as the reverse complement.
CATTCTCAGAAATCACTCCAGAGCTGATCAATACCTGTCATTCAGGGGGTTCTTTCAGGCTCTGTGACAATGGAGGGTTCAGCTACAAAGCATAATATAGGCTACAGTGTGCCTTGCTGGGCGAAGTACAACCAGCCTCCCACTGTGGAGTAGATCATAGGCGTCTTTGTCTAGAGTCACGGCTTTCTTAGGAATTATGTTACAAGCAGAATGACAATGGGAAAAAATGTTGTGCCTTGAAAACCTGGTGGTTGATGGCCCTTATTTCCAGCATTTCTGCACCTTCCAGCCAATATTTTGCACTCTTTTGTTGGGTAGCTATAAAACAACCCCCAGCAAACTGTGGATTTCCAGATTTTGATCCTGTAATCCTAGTTGGAATGTCCAGCGGAAGGCACGACAGAACTTGGCCTCAAGCGTTCTGTTTCCCAGGCTCTCTGATATCTGTGGAACCTGATACTTTCATCACACTTGAGAGACCAGCGAGAGTCTGGAGGAATACTCGATAGTTTTAATGCACTCTGGGTTTTCCAGGCTTCAGGAAATGCAGTTTTAATTGCAAAGGTAACAGAAGACCTGTGGAAAACCACCTGAGACCTTTAATAGTGGTAATCCAGCCAATCCAGACCATGTGCTTGTTTTATCATCTTGCAGTACAGCTAATTGTTTTACATATGCTCTCCTTCATTTCCCCCCGTTAATTTCTCTATATTGAAAATAATGCTTTGACCTCAATGGGAACTGATTACTTTGAAATGTTTTGTACATATTATTACTTATTTTTTTCTAATTGATGGAATGCTGGAGTAAACCTAAGTGAAAATATAGTCTCTTTATGCCATAACTTGAAGTTGGAGAGTAGTAAAATCATCAAATACCTGGTGCAATAAAATTATTGCATGAGTTATAGTCAGGAATTGCTCATTTTGTTAAACCATATTGAATTCTGCTGAGGCCAACAGTGTTCCTAATGCTGAATTTGGCTAAGGATCACACGAACAGAATGATGCTGCAGTCCTTCTCTGGCCTGATCACTGAGTTAAATCAGCAGGTCCAAAATTCATAACAAATTTCTGCTATAACAGCAGACTTCACTGCCAAAAGACATTCCACGGATGTTACTCAACTATTTAGAAAGTGCAGTACTTATTTACAATATTTATTTATTTATTTATTTATTTTTACAGTATTAGCACTTTTTTTTAACCAACAAGATTGAAAAAATAAAATAGAAAGCTTTTAATATTATATAAAGATGATTTAGATTATTTCTCACTGTACCTGAAATACCCTTTTCCAGTAATTTAGGGATGTTACAAAGTCATTTTTAGAAGTGTTATTGATTTTATGCTAGAGCTGCATTGGTCACTGTCTGCCATTGTCTGTGATGCTTGAATATTAATAAAAACATCCATTTTAGCAATAAAAAATTATGATCTTTGCAAATCGCTTGCACTATAATCGCTTGAACTATGATCTTTGCAAATCGCTTGCACGCTTCACAGTGAAGGTTTACACACAGGGTACATTACGACATGTTTTCTATATAATTTTCTCAATATAATTCAAAATCCCACGTTTATAATGTTGTGTTATCATGTTTTTACAATCTGAGCAGGTATACATCAGTAAACACAAAGCGTTCATACATCTAAGTTACTGATTCAGTAACGTCCTGTTTCAAGCCCAAATTGTCCAACTTCTTTGCAGAGATATGTCCTCAGAGACTCCCACTGCAATTCGCTCTCCAAAATATACCCTCAACTGTTGTCAAGGCAACACTCCACGTGAGTTGTATGATTTTTTAAATTAAAGTATATTATAAACTTTTCATTTAGACCCTAAAGAATCAAATTAACTTGTATGAAAATGGCTTTATATGACCCCTTTAAAAATACAGAGTTCGGTACCCAGCCCTACTAGGTAGTTGCTCGAGTGTTCTGGATGGTTGCTAGGGCTTTGCTGAATGGCTGTTCAGTGGTTGCCAGGGCATTGCTTGGTAGTTACTCAAGTGTTCTTGCTTGTTGGTTGGTGTTTGTAAGTGTTCTGTGTGGTTGCTCGCTGGTTGATAGGGTATCGCTAAACAGTTGCTTGGTGGTTGCTAGAGTTTTCTGGGTGGATGTTAAAGCTTTTTTAGGTGATTCCTTCAGTCTTTTGGTTTTCGTTGATTGGAGATTGGTATTGTGTTCTAGATTTCCCAGTTTTTTTTTGATGATTGCTTGCTGGTTGCAAAGGTGTTGTTAGACAGTTGCTGGGGGTGTTCTGGGGAACTCCTTGGGCATGTCTAATTTGCTATTGTGTTCTGACTTTATAGGTTTGTAGGATGTTCTGTGTAGTTGCTATGCAGTTGCTAAGTTCCCTTTCGTAGTCACTCCGAGTTACGTCAAGGAGTGACGGAGAATGGGGGTTTCGCATAGAAAGCCAATCCTC
>JAOTRC010000014.1:5358113-5371316 GCA_027497675.1 Cyprinella lutrensis | reverse complement strand
CATGAAACTATTTCTTAAATATATACAACTATGTGTGTGTATTTATATATATAATAATTATACACAGTGCACCCACATATAAACACAAACTTTTATTTTGGATGTGATTAATCGCGATTAATCACGATTAATCGTTTGACAGCTCTACTCAGAACAAGGCAAGCATTTACTGAACATGCATTCACTGAGGAAACAAAGCTGTGTATAGCTTTTCTTATTTTATGCAAAAACCTAATTTTGTTAGATTTAATATTTAAATCCAATATATATTCTTTGAACTTTGAATATTTTTTATGTGAAAACAAGAAACTGATTAAGACGAGCTTTGCAGCAACCACAGAGCAACACCTCATACAGCAAATAAACATCAAATATTCTGATGTTGTTTTATATATAAACCTCATTTTACTTGCTTTGTTTAAAATGTTTAAAATAATCTAAATTCTAGATATTCTCTGAATTTAAATCAGTTCGTTTTGTTTTTAGTTATTTTTGTTAAATCGAGTTTGAGAAATCTTGCCTTGTAGGAGCGTAACGATACCCTCATGTCACGATTCGATACATCCAAGAGATATAGTAAAAGATTAAAAACAAATTGACTGTTGATTAAAATGTTAAATTTGACTGACGAGAAATATTTAAAATAATGTAGGCCACTTTTAATTGGTAACATTCGGCATTATTAGGACCCACAGATATTCTCCCATTGCATTATTATATATTATATATAACATTATATATATAGCAGTGTAATGTAGTACTGAAACTGAAACTCTTTAAACAGAATTTTAATTTTGGGTGAACTAAACACAATACAATACACAATACATTTTGTTGCATTTTTGTATTGCGATATCCAGTATTTTGACACAATATATTGTTACACCCCTATTGCCTTGGCTATACAGTAGCTGAATTAAACTCACAGTGATATGTCAAATTAACCTTGATTATTTGCGCAGCTGCCAGTATTGATAACTGTTTAGTACCCTCCCGGCATAATTCAGTACTTCTGACTCTTGACAGTCAGGTTTGTCTGTGCGTGACTGATAGCAGTTTGGATCTTGTTTTACACAAAACAGGGTCACTAATGGAGACACATTGCCACATAAACACAATACCTCAAAGGTCCAGTCGTGTTCCTTCAGCCTTTGTTTGTTTCTCATCTGCACCTCTGTTTGTGCTGATAAAGGAATATCGGAGATGACAAGCCCCGTCTGAAAAATGAAACACTCACAAACTTTGCAGACATGTGAAATGACAGGGGTTTTCACCTTGAACACAGCTGAAGGAGGCTGGAGTGGCCGGCAGTCAAATATCCGCCCAACAGAGTGCTATATGGGTTCCAGAAGTAAAAATACATTTTGCTGCTTCCCAATTTACCTACTTATATTATGCTCTAAAAGTGTACTGTGTTTGTGAAGAAAAAGTATATACTTTTGTTTTCAGTGTGTAGCAGAATAGTAGCTAAGCTTTTGGGACTACTAGCTACTGCTTGCATCTTTAATGGACCGCTCGGTCGCTGAGGTACATGCATCCTGCCACTTTTTAAACTGCCCGTACATTCAGTTTGTCACAATTAAAATCCTCCAATTCAATTCTGCTGTTCCAGTGCTTTTTTTGTAATGATCAAACCCACTAAAGATCGGGGAAACTTGGCCGATGGTCAAATTTCCTCTTACTCTTAAGTGGAATGAATCTTAAGCTAATGCATGCAACCCAAAGGCTCTTTAATTTCATGCTACAAGACTAAGCTTTCGTTTAAACAAAGGTCATCGGTTGTGAGAAAAGATAGTTTAGACAGTTACTATAGGTTAAGACTGTCACCATCAGCTCTTGTTTGATTTCTTTTCATTTATATCTTCCGGCAAGTAGAATTTGAGTTCAGAGTCAACATGAAATGAAAACCGACCCTACTGAGAATACTTAAAGAGGCCATTTTGTTTTGGGGTCTACTAGAATTGGTTTTCTAGCATAGAATGAACTGAACTGTATCGTCTGCTGGTGTGGAAGCTAATATAGTTTCATTTATTAGTTATCTTCATAGATATTTCTGGGTGTAACTTTGCCACTTTGCACACTAGAAAATAAAAAAAGCTTAGTCCTCTTCAATACACTTGGTTCTGTTGTGGACATTTAATAAAAAAAAAAGTGTTTCTTCATAATCTTATATGATGAAGCCCATAAAATGGCTTTTTCATGAGACATCACCAAGGCAACGAGCGTGTTTCAAGAGGTGAGTAGTCTTTTGCAATCACATTTATGTCTGCCTCTATTCCGCAAGAGAAGCCAGCTTTTTACAAACCACTCCATTTTTGATGGATCCGTCCTACTTTTTTATATTTTCGTAAATGTGCCACATTATGAAAGTAAAATGGGTTGCAAAATGGCTTTTCCTGTTGACTCTAAACTTGACAGGACTTCAAAGACTAACACACATCTAGAGCTTACAGAGAGTTCATACACACATACACTCTCAAACCAATTGGGTTAATGGGCCGGAAGGTCTGTGCAGACTCTCTGCATGCTGCCATTGAGGTTTTTGTTTCTTTGCTGGCCATATCCTAGAGCTTTGCTTCCTATGCTTTTGTCCCAGATTGAAAACGAATGGATAACTCTATTATGGCAGTTAATTTTTCCTCATTACTCATAGTAACAGCTTTTGAAAGCTTTATGACTTTTTGTAATTCACAAAGTTTGGAGATTGCTCCTTTTTTTCCTCACACATTGCTGTGGGATGATATGGGATGCACCATACTGAGCCTTCTAACAGAAATAAAGTCTATCGTCCTTTGTTTTGCATATTACACACAGATAACCTCATGTAGATACTGTAAGTCTCACTCTCTGGAGCTTCAGTAGTATTTAAATGAAAAAACAACTTCCGTTTCATGGTGACTTTAAATCTCTGAAACATGTCCTTTACCTTGGTTTGGTTAAAGGTTGCAGGTTCAAACCTTTCAATAGGTAATTACTGTACTGGACTGTACTGTAACGGTTTATTGTCCCTGTATGTGGATGGGAATTGTAAAAATTGTAATGATTTAAATTCCAAATCCATATTTTGGTACTCATCATTCTTTATCTCTAAAGAAAATAATACTGTTTTTTGGTAACATTAAAAGCCTTGGTGCAGGAGGGTATTTTAGCACAGTGTTCTTTCCACAACAACACTGGAATACACATGGTCAGCAACTGTTAACATCATGGAAAATGATTAAGTGTCCTTTATAATATAGGCGAATGTATAAGAAGTGGTTCAAGATTCCATGTCCTGTAAATTGCTTTCATTAAAGAGATTGCTTACGCATTTTTTTATTTTTAGATATGGGATCTGCAGAATTTAATGCATTAGCCTGACTGTAGGATGTATGGGTGTAGTGGAACCTGGTGAACGTGCAATTTAACGTACAGTATGCTTTTTGCTGATGAAGTATTCCAGTGTAAAAGTGCTTACTAGTTTGTAAAGCGGCTTGCTAATAGTTTAGTGCTGATTGATGCTCCTCGTCCTCACTGAGGCGTCTGACTGTCGTCAAAGCAGATCATTTGATTTATCTTTACTTAATCTGTTTAGATTTGAAACACCAGACATCTAATGGCTGTCAGAATCCTCCACAGGATCATTAATCAAGCCCTGATTTATTGTTCCTTTGCTGTCTGTAAGAAAACAGACATTGATCCCGTCACTTGATACTGCTGGACTGGACAATGCTTGTGTCTCTTTTTATCGATTTTTGTTTGTATTTAGTTATTATCTATTTAGTTATTTTTTTCCAATGTATTATCAAGCACTTGCTTTTTTATGATAAGAAAATCGCTCCTATTGGCTTTTCCCCTGTCATTGCTTCCCCCTAGTGGTTAAACCGTAGTAGTGCAATGAGTAGAACATGTCACAATTGTTAAAACATACATTTTATAACTATTAAAAACGAATGTCTCTAGTTGAAATTCACAAATTCTAAACACTGCTGGAGGCGAATGACATTAATTTGCCAATTAAGTTGAAAATTAATTAAAGATGACAATGAAGATGTCATCTTCATGTTGTTCCAATGCTGTTTTTGTGTCACAAAACTCCTTTAATGAGTCAGTTTATTATTTTATATTTTATTAATAACTCCCCTTTAAGAATTATCAATCAATTAAACACGATGACGCAGAGATGTTTCATGTGTATAGCTTATAGTATGCATTTAGTGAAAAATAAATACAATTTTATAGATTACATTTTTTGTAAAGCGAAAACAACATTCTATGGAATATACATACACTATGTTGTACAGTACATACATATTGTACAACATTTCAACTGAAACGTTCAATTGAGGGCAACATTTTTTGCTGAATTTATTGCTAAATGCATCAACAGCACTGTTTTGTGTTATAATTGTTACATAAGAAATTTCAGATACATGTTTGGCACATTTGCTACCAAAACACCAATAAAATGATGTGCACTTCTTTTGTTGTTATTGTTCGTCATGTACTTCTTTTGTCATCCAGTAGAGGGAGCCCGAGACACAGATGAGATATTGCATGTCTTTGTCTCCACTCTGGATCGCTCTCACTTTTAAACACTGATTATGGAATATAGCCCTATAGTGTGTATAGTGTTAATACTGCTTTATGGGTTATTTAAGTAATGACAAATTATATAATGCAGCAGTGAGAATGGTCAGAAAAACACAGTATGATCCAACCATTTGATTACATCACTCACAGATGGGTGGAGTTACTGTAATAATGTTATGATGATGTCATTGCATTCATAGGGACCTGGCTAAGTAACCGCATCATGCATTGTCATGCTATTAAAATAGATATTTAGTAAGAATATTTGAAGATATTGTTTGGTCCTGGGACGGGTTTATTTATTTCCAAAGAAGCTTTAATAGCAGACCACTATTTGATTTAATCAAAGGTATCATACAAATATCATTGTCTGAGGGTTTTATAAAGATGGTGTACTGAGAAACGACACTGAATGCTGGTCTAGTCTTTCTGCAGACCTGCGCGGTGTTGTGCAGAAATACCCTGGACATTTCCTATTCAGAGTCTTGCTCAGTCTGACCTACTTTTAATGCTGCTTCAGTAGAATTTTGCAGAGATATCAGCTGGATTGATGCTTCTGCTTCTTTAGGTGTTCATCTGTAAATGTCTTTCCATAGCAATATTTACTTCAGATTGATATGTGTGTAATTATTGTGTACTTTCTGGAGTGAATATGTAATTCACTTTTTTAAATTGTTGTTTAAAATTTAAAGAAGGCACATCACGGTCCACTGGATCGTTCCAGATTTTTGTTCAGATGATGTCGGATGCACTGCAAATGCTAGTTGTCTTCACAAACGCAGCACAACTACAGTGTGTAGACTGTTTGTGTCATTGTATAAGTTGTGCGAGTGTTGACATCCGGATGATCAGTGTTCTTTCACAGTAGCAGGCGTTGTGTGGTAACTCGTGAACTGTGTAGTCATACAGTAGCCTACATGTTCCAGAACTCTGGTCTTCTGGAGTTTACGGTCAATATTTCATCATGAATTATTGAATCTCTCCAAGAAAACTATTAAAGACCTTCTACTGTATATCTAATAATTCAGCCGAGGCTTACTGGAAAAGCGTGCCTCTAGCTAAAGTTTTGCAAAACTCCAAGAACGTATCTATTTGTACAATTCAATGTAGTTTCATGGCACCCTGAACATTTTTTTATTGTATAAATATCTGAAGTATATCAGTATTTACCTGTCATGGCTGTGTTCAGGCAGATTAGGTAAAAATAAAAGGCAGATTTAGCAAAAATAGCAAAAGCAATAGCAAAATGCTCCTAGCCCTGTCTGGCTTTGCTAATTTGAAACAATATAGCTAATATTTGAGTAGATATCAATGAACGAGGTTTATGTGATATTACATCAACTACAACATGTAGGATAAAATCAACATGTTATTTTCAGTCAGACAGGGAAAAGGTACATTGTTGATATGTACTCATAATTAACATTTAGCAAGCTGCTAAATGTAGCACTGCTCTGCTAACTCAGCAGTTCGTCCACTTAGCTCCTGTATGTTGTAAGGTGCCTCATTTTTCCGCACCGAGGGAAAACACCTATCCTTCACAAATATGCGTGATGCAGTGATGGGCTCCTATTAACTGTCGATTAAAGACATGTGTTAAATAAAATCTAACATAGACACAGTCAACAACTCCATATCACAGGTAGTAAGCATACAAGCTAGCAGAAACTGAGGTAAATTGGCGTCCCTTCATACCTTCAATGTCGTGGATAAAACCTTCAATCTGGTTACTGTATACCTTAATTAACACAGCCACGGGGATGTTGCAATCAGTACTGGCTCACTGCTTCACATTTTGTATCGTTAATTGGGCAGACAGGAAAGTTTGGTGGTCCACACTGGAGTTTCCTTTGCTGGCCCTTACCAAAATAAAGTATACTTCAAGGTTATTTAACTAAGAAAACTTACGTAATGTTCAAGTATTTTTCCCAAGTATACTGTACATAATAAGTATACTAAGATCATAGTACTAGTAGCATACTTGTAAGTGTACTAATTTAATACTTCTTGGGACTAAATTGGCCCACTTTTTAGTATATAAAAGTATGCTTTTAAGTATATTTAAAGTGTAAGAGTGATAAAGAGTGTAAGAGTGGTAAACTTTGAGTTCACAACTAGTTTACTTCACAATTTTATTTTGTACTGCAGTTATACTACAAGTGAACTTACTGTATAGATATACTGGTTACTGTATACATGTTACTGTACACCTTAATTAACACAGCCACGGGGATGTTGCAATCAGTTTTGGCTCACTGCTTCACATTTTGTATCGTTAATTTGGGCAGACAGGAAAGTTTGGTGGTCCACACTGGAGTTTCCTTTGCAGTGCTGCTGCGTCGGAGTCAAACAAAATTTTCAAAATGGCCACCAGGTGAATAAGGCGACTGGTGGGGAAGCTTTTTTTTTTAATTACTTGGTAATGACATCAAAACATTTTCTCTAGATTGCTTGATTTGTAAGGTAATATATGGATGGCTTTTTTTTAACATAGTCAATTTGCTAAGTGGCAAATTAGCATTGTGGAGGGCTGAAAACACTGGTCAGAATAAACGCTTAAAGGGATGTAAAAGCAAGCTGAAATGGCATGATTGCTTCAGCAAATGCGTTTTTATCTCGTATTGCTTTTGTTAACAGTATCGGTTAGAAATAGGTAGGCTATGGTTTATTATTGTAGGGGGTACGCTATTTTTAAGCCTTATAGCGCTCCTCGCTAGACATTTCCGAACTGCCTACACACTACAACCAAATAAAATGTTGCCAGATTCACATTCATCTGTTTTGGACAAAACTTGGAGAAATATGCTTTGCACTACTCAAACATTATTTGCATGTCCACAAATTCAGACTTGCATATTTGAATATGCAGAGATTAATTAGACTTAAAGAGCTCCTGCGAGGGCAAGACTTTCATTTAATTGTGAAAATTACATTTTTGTGAGTCACGTCTGTGAAAAAATCTAGAAAATGTTCCTTTTTGGCTAAAGTAAGCCAAGTGGACCAGACGTTATGCTTATAGTCAAAAGTCTGGGATAATAAAGACAGAATTAAGCAGCGAAATCTTTCCCTCACAGATATTCTTCTCTATCGTATTAAAAGCCTAACAAGTAGTCTTTTTGTTGAAACTTGTTAATGTGCTGAATATGTAATAAGGGATTCAATTATTTAAAACACATTTACATGCAAGCTATATTTAATCTCTCTATTTTATCTGTTCACAAACGACCTGCTCTAAATCCCTCTTTTTAAGAAAGAGTTGGAGGAAATTGTGACGGAGATGACATTTGCCTAGCAACACATTGGAATTATGCTCTTAAATGCTGGTCTGGCTGAGATACTCAGTTAATGTGCTTTCGCTTGGCGTTGGCTGCTATGTTTCCACTCTCTTCCGCTGTTCTTCTCAGCCAGTGGCTGCACACCTCTCTCTCGTTCATCCAATCAGAAGAATGTCTCCCACCCCTTGACACTTCATTAATATTCAGCGACTGCAGTCCCCATCACGGGCTCAGGTGGTGCACAGAACAGAGCGGGAACATGTGAACAGTGTGAATACATAACACATGCTGCTCGCATTTATAAAATGACACTATCAATAGCAGTAAAGCTTCAATCTCGATTCAGATTGTTTTCTTTGCCTTAAAATGAGGTGAAAATCAAGAGTTTTAGAATGAGATTCTGTTTCATCTCTGCTGTGAGGGTAAATCTGTTCTGCCAAGCCTTCTCTCAGTTTTCAGGATTGTATTTTGTTTTGAGTTGTCTTTTACCCATGCAGTGAAAATATCTAAACATACATAAAATAAGATAGCCTAGATTTTCTTGATAAGCAAATTAAGCCTTCTTTACAGACAATATATTATGAGTTCATTTTTCTTACCCAATTGGCTTTTCTTCTTGTTTTAAGCATACATTTTAAAAGACGTATTGATGTTTTACACGCTGGTCGGGATGCAATAAATTGACAACTGCTAAAAAATGTCTTCTGTTTTAGTTGACAACGGTCTCTGAAAAAAACAAACAAACAAAAAAAAAACATTTTAAATGGTAATGAGACTTTTTTGAATAGTTTTTGCATTTTGCAGCATTTTTTGAACGTGTCAATATCAGCAAATGTTTGTATTTTTGCAGTATTTAATTGTTATCTACCAGTGTACTAAAACAAAATAAAAGTTACATTCACTTATAAGGTGGTATGCAGTGTTGCTTAAGTTAACCCCGCCCACCATGAATTGTCATTGGTTCAAAATCCTGCTCCACATAGCTGTATATTAAATATCAAATATGTTCTGACTGGTTGTGGCAATGTGACTATATTTCATATAATTTCCACATTTATTGTGGGACTGGAAACGTATCATATTGATTCAGGTTATAGTGCATTAAACTTAAAGGGAATGTTCACCCAAAAATGAAAATGTATTAATGTCCTTCAAAAAACCTTTGTGTTTCTTTTTGTCTTAAAGGAGAACTCCGGCACAAAATTAACCCTTTGGTCTAATAACACATTGGTACCAAGTGGACCGTTCTCTGAGAATTGTTTTCATGATAATCGAATGTAAAGAGTTTTATCTATAAAAACTGTTTAGCGTATAACGCTAGTATATGGGGGCATATAATAAGAAAAAAGAAATCGCCACTTAATACCACTAACAAGGCTCAAAATAGCCCCACACTAACACAGTAACATAATGAGGGTCCCTACATGCAAAATGAAGCATTGAGAACTTTGTAAGTGTACAGACCGTTTAATAAGAAGATACTTTAAAAAAGACAGTCCACTTTGTGTATACAGGCAGGAGCCATCTTGGAAAACAGTCACGACAAGTCAAACCACGAACGTCGTGCTGAGTGATCTGAAATGTATGAAGTTCAGCGAACTTCTGAACTGTATGAACGGCGTTCGGGGATTGACTTATCGAGACTATTTCCTAGGTTGGCTCCTGTCTGTATACACGAAGTGAACTGTCTTTATAAAGTATCTTCTTATTAAACGGTCTGTACACTTACAAAGTTCTCAAAGCTTCGTTTTGCATTGGTCCCTCATTATGTTGCTGTGTTAGTGTGGGGCTATTTTGAGCCTTGTTAGGCGTATAAACTAGCGATTTCTTTTTACTTAGTTAATGCCCCCAGTTCTAGCATTATACGCTAAACAGTTTTTAACATTTGATTATCATGAAAACAAATCTCAGAGAACGGTTCACTAGGTGCCAGTGTGTTATTAGACCAAAGGTTCATTTTGCGCTGGAGTTCTCCTTTAAGCCGTATTGTATCAGGCATTTTTATTTTTCATGAGGCCTGCAATTTAGCAAACTGTTACCAGAATTGTCTAAATACAATTTAAAACTTGCAATTTTATCAGCAATAAACAAACTAAAAAAAATAATACAAAACTTAGAATAAGTAACAAGGATCAGACTTTTGCCTAAAATAATCTGTCATTTAGTAGGGGCTATCAAGTTTGAATGGTAATTTAATGTTTCTGACAGACTATAGAGTTGTTTTGTTTTAGTTTTTTTTTTTTTTTTGGTTTTACAAAGTCTTTATTTGTTTTAGGCTGTAGTTAGTATCATATATGTTCATGCTTGAATTTTAAATGTTCAACTTTTCCCATATTCTCTATTGTTGCAGCTCCTCTCTTCCCAGTCTGCCCCTCCTTTTGAAAACCACACTGTGTTCTGATTGGTCGGCTGCACCAGTGTGTTGTGATTGGTCAAGCGCTTTGAGCGTGTTTGACAAACGTCCCGTCCCTTCCCAGAACTGTGAGTTTCAACACACTACTAACTAACTCAACCAGGACTCACTTCTTTATTTTGTGCATGCCTTGGGCAGGAATCATTTAAATGAGGAATATTGTGACAAAACTCAAGGCTACAATGGAGGCGTTTCAGACTTTTCATGCTCAAACAGCAACATTTCACACTAAAGAAAGGTGAACATGTAAAACAGGATGATAAGACACCTTGAACTTGGCTAACAGGGATGAATACTTGAGCTTGATTAATGCATTCATGACAACTTTTTATTATGTTTTTAATGATTCAAATAGCAATAGAATTAAGTACAATTAAATAGAAAAAATTCTAATTCTCAATTCATCATGCCATTTGTATTACAGTTATTTTTCCACTGTTCACAAATATCCCTGATTGTTATTCAATCTAGAAAAAAGTGTTACCTGAATTAACGAAATGTGAATTATTAGAAATAAAAAGAAGTGTGGTTGTGGCAGATTTACCTGCTGAAGCTGTGCCTAAAACCAGCGGTTGAACCCGAGTCACGGCCAGGTCCCATATCCCATCCCGGTGTCCCACATACTCCTTAACCAACTGACAAACTGCACGAGAGGTGGTGGCCTTGAAACTGGACACAATCTGAGGGACGGACAGGAGAGTGAGCATTTGATCAAAAGTTCTCACACACACACACAGATCTAACTACAGGGCAACAGTAAGCAGCGCAGAAGCATGGGATATACTCAAACCATACATCACTATAACATCTCTACACGTATAACACACGTCATGTGGTTACTGCTGGATTGTGTGAACACACTGCATTCAGTCATACAGTCTCTCACACAAGATCAAGGTCTATGAAAGGAGAGCGTAGTCAATACTTCTGAAATGGGAAAGTTCAAATTAAAAAACCCAAACAAACACAAAATAACAGCCATCAATACAGTTAAAATATATAAAAGCTTACAAAACAAAGTAAATTAATTAAAAATACAAAAAAATGAGAAAACAGTTCGTAAATTTGGAAAATTATACAAGTAAATATGTGGATCATATCTGAAAAGGAAGAAGCTGAGCTAAAGATATATATATATATAAATGGCAGTAAATGACACATTTACAAAATTGCTGAAATTACACGGACAACTATTTTATACAATACTTAAAATTCACTCAAAGATCTATAACAGAAAATGTGGTACAATCGCTGTAACACACAACCTTTCCCGATGAACTTAAAAAAGGGCCAAAATATTGTCCAGATTGAACTAACTGGCCTAGATGATTCACTACCGTTCAAAAGTTTGGGTTCTGCAAGATAGCGTGAGATGGTTTTATCAGGTTGATATGATGCTAGCCAGCATTTTTTGATGAAAAACACAGTAAACAGTAATATTCTAAATCATTACAATTTTAAAATTATGTTTTCTAGTTTAATATATTTAATGTTTATGTAATTAAGAGTCACATGATCCTTCCAGAAATCATTCTAATATGTGGTGCTAAAAAAGGCCTTTTTTTTTGATGAACATAAAGCATTTATTTGAACCATTAAAAAGGCCTTTACTGTCACTTTTGAACATGCTGATGACATGTGATGACCAATTCTATTGTTGATTGCTATCAGGATGTGAAGAGCTTCAACCAGTATAAATATACATTTATTTTATATGGCCAACTTTATCGTGTCCTTGATCGATAAAAGAAAAGAAGAAAAAAACCTTACTGACCCCAAACTTTTGAATGGTAGTGTATATCATATCACTAATTAAAATTTTGCAGATCATTTGGTATTTAAATATTTTAAAAAGGATCTATAACTGACTTAGATTTATAAAATTGCCCCTTCTAAAAAACATCAAAATAGTTGAAACTGTAACAAACAACCTAAAACAACTGTAAATTGTAAAATATTGTACATCTGTAACTAATCTCATAAGTAAAAAGTAATCTTTACTTGCTACCTAGAATGATGACACAAGTTAGTTTCACATATATATAAAAAAAATGCTGTAATATTTAGGGATGCATGATATAACAGTGACCATTTCATGTTGGACACTATCGTTGTTGTATTTTTTTTTTAGTTTTGTTTTATAATGTTCAATTCAACTCAATTTTATTGAATTCCCAATACATATTGTTTCAAAGCAGCTTTAAGTGCATTTCAGAAATGTACATAGAAAAACAACAAATTCTAAAATTTTAATTGTAATTAAACTTACATTTAACTTAAAAACCTAAGTGTGAATCTCATTTTCTTATTTCAACAGTAATATGATCCAAGTTAAACAGTTTACATTATAATACAGGCCAGCAATCATAAGATAAAAATCATAACAGTTGGTATCGGCCAACATTTCTATATCAGTGCATCCCTATAAAAGGCAATGTTCAGAACAAAGAAGTATTGAGGTACATTGTCCTAGCTTTAACAAATGTTTTGGCATCACAGGAAGCAAATGACTTCTATGATCCTGTTTACACCGGGCATTGAGATGTTTTTTGATCGTTCGGGTCACAAGTGGACGACGCTAAATACAAGTGTAAACGGGGTCTAAAACGTTTGGAGCTTGTCCACTTTTCGACCACTTCCATAGGTAGTCAAAAACACACTCGACCAGATTGCTTTCGTAGTGTAAACGCTCATGTGGTCGAATGTATTCGAACCGCCACAAAAGAGCATTAACTCTCCGTCTACTGACTTAATGCGTAAACATTGGGAAGCGCACTAGCCAGACGGGATATAAACCCAAAAAAAAAAAAAAACGTAAAATGTACCAATCACAATGTTCTCTCACCATTCCTGATTTCTGTCAGAGCAACCCGATCTCACGAGAATTCGTACGAATTTTACGAGGTGGCTAATTCGTAACAATTCGTATGACCTCACTCGTAC
>JAOTRC010000014.1:5253615-5270991 GCA_027497675.1 Cyprinella lutrensis | reverse complement strand
AAAGTCACCAAGTTTCGTAACATTCCGATGAAGCTGTGATTTTTAAAAATTCAAAACATACTTTTTGTAATCAAAATTTAATGGTGTGTATCTGTATAAAAGTGTGTTTGTGTGTGTGTGTGTGTGTGTGTCTGTTTTGCACTCTAGATGTTGTAAAGTGTCACCCCTTTCCTGCGGTGTAATTTTTTTAGAATTGTGGCCGATTTGTATATCCTTTACAAAGTCAGCAAATGTGTGATGAAATGTGTTCAGATGTTAAAAGTCATGTAGTTTATTCCAGCCTTAACTCATAACTCCTCTATTATAGTATTCGTCTAGTTTTAGTCTGGCAAGAAAACGTTTAATCCTTCAGAATCCATTTAATAATGTATCTTGTGACAGGTGGCACATCGCCGGCTCAGTGGGAGGACATCACTGGCACTACACCTCTCACCTTTATGAATGACTGTGTGTCCTTCACCACAAATGTGTCTGCCAGGTACAAGAATACTATGAGCTTCTTTCTCATTAAGTCCTCTTTGCCTTTTTTTGATCTATTTTCATTAATTCAAAAGAATATGAAGGTGCATTATTCATTTTCAGCTTTGTGACTGTTAAATGTGTGTCCAGGTTTTGGCTTGCGGACTGCCATCAGATCCCAGAGACTGTAGGTTTGGCCACCCAGCTTTACAGGGAGCTCATCTGTGTTCCTTACATGGCCAAGTTTGTAGTCTTTGCTAAAATGAATGACCCTGTGGAGTCCAACCTGCGGTGCTTCTGTATGACGGACGATAAAGTGGACAAAACTCTGGAACAACAGGAGAACTTTGAGGAGGTGGCCAGAAGCAAAGACATTGAGGTAAATAATCTGTTTTATTTTTCTTTTGTGCTGTTATTATGACAATATTTTGATGTACTGTACACACCTTCCATGCTAATCATTGGTATTTACGTTATCTATTTTTCATTAAGATTTTTTTTGGGAGTTTTGACCCTAAAATGTTGTGGTTACACTGACATGGCTGTCTATTTTAAAGGTACTTGAAGGGAAACCCATCTACGTGGACTGCTACGGCAATTTGACCCCTCTGACCAAAGCTGGACAGCAGCTGGTTTTTAACTTCTTTGCTTTCAAAGAAAATAGACTCCCGTTCTGTGTAAAGGTAATTCACATTTTCTCTATCACATTTTGACATTATTTTCATGACAGTTAAGCATTAGTAATGCATCCCGTCTGTGTTTTGCTTACATTTTTGAAAAAATTTAATTTTCTTAGACCCTTAGGTATCATAAGATAATGGGAAACTGTAACATGTAGCTGTTTTTGAACATGTTTACAGCTGAAACTTTCTATTTTTTTATTTTTTTTTTGCTATAATCCAGTCAATTCAAGTCAAGATTTAAGCAAGTCAGAACTAAAGACTAATTTGTTAGCAGTAACATTTGTTTGTCCTCTGCAGGTCAGAGACAGCAGCCAAGAGCCATGCGGCCGCTTGTCCTTCCTCAGAGAGTCCAAAACTTCTAAGGGTCTCACTCAGGCAGCTATCTGTAATTTAAACATCACACTTCCTGGACTCAAGAAGGTAAGGCTGAACTATAATCATCTGCGTCATATCATGCCATCTTCATACTCAGGAAAGATAGAGCAGTGCTCCTAGTTGTTGAGGGTTAAACTTGGCTCAAACTGCCTGAGTGTGTCTTTTATCTGTTTCAAGCTTCTTTCAAGCTGTTGTTGTTGTGACTGACCCAAATCACACTTTTGATTTGGATCTTGCTTTGGCTGAAGGTGCACAGGCTTGTGCTTATTTCAACAGCTTCTGTGGTTGTGGCTCTGTGCTTTTTTGTATTTTTTATTTTTTTTATTTCTACCCCTTTATGTTTCTTCACTGTGGCTTTGCGGTAAATTTTACTTGGTGTGCTCTCAATCGCCTTTTTTCACATCCTGATGTTTTTTCCCCCCTGCTCTTCATTACGTTATACCCTCTATTTCTGCAATGCATCTTGGGAACCAAAAGGATGTGGATTCAGATCCTGAGGAAGAGGTAATAGTGCTGTCCCCTCATTTCCATGTGGTCTGCTAGTTGCTTTAGCTCTGGGTTGCTTGTTGTAGACATCTTTAACATGGTTACACATACAGTTCACATACTGCATGCTGCTGCAACTTTCTGCAAGCTGATTTTTACCCATCCATACATCAAGCATAGCATTGTCGCGTAGACTGTCAAGACTTAATTGGATCACATATCAAATTTGAACTAAGGATAAAAAATACATTTATATTGTGCAACAAAGTGCTGGTTATCGTCGCCCATAATCTCATTGACCTAGTCAGTCATAGTTATTCTTTTTGTTTCGTGGCCTTAAGATTTTATCAGAATTTTATCAAATTTAGGCCAACTCAATTTAAATATAAATATAAAGCAATATAGAGTACATGTATAAAAGTGGACCAAATCAGTCCATGTAGTCATATCATTATAGTCATAAGGGTTGTTTTCTTGAAAGAAAAGAACAATAAGAGAGTCAGCTGAACTTTAAAAAGGGTTGAAAATGGGAGAACTGATAGGATTGTTGTTGTTGTTGTTACAGACTGAAAAGCCAGAACGACGTCATACCTTTGCATCTATAGCCTTACAAAAGCGCTACAGCTATCTGACCGAGCCTGGAACGAGTGAGTGTGATGTTTTCACTAATATATGAACTTACTTTGAGAACCAAATTCTTGGGAGTGATTAAAGCTAACTTACTGTGACCATCTATGATATATTAACTGGCAAAAGCATAAATGTTTTATCTGCACATTCTTACCATACATGAACAGTCCACATGCTTGTTTCTTATTTGTTTTTGTTTTGTTTTTTTAATTTAGTTTGCATGTAAAATTTGGTATTTCAGTTGGTGTGCCGTGCTTGCCCTGTGCTTGTGAGATATTGTTTACTCAAGTTGTTCATTTTTACCCCCACTAGCAAGAATTATATTTTGAAACATTCATAACATTTTACTTTGAGTGTCTTAATAATGCAGACTGTATGCAGTTTGGCATCAAAGTAAAAATCATTTCCTTATTTTAATTCCTGTTTACAACCAGTCTTGCTCCTTTTGGCTTTGTGATTGTGCAGAATAATTGAATGCATTTTTGAGGGAAATGCATGGAGACTCACAGATAGATTCTCTCGGGTGCTTTCACACTTTGCACTGAATTGCCTGTCACTAAGGTTACTCAGATCTGCATGATGTGCGTGATATTACGAACCGTAGTCATTGTTAGCCTGCATTTGCCATAATTTGTTTTTAGCTATAACATAGGGACAAGGATGCTTTTTGTTTTGGAGCCTTCCGTCAAAATATACAAATTGGGGAAACATCTTTTTTATTTATAAAGCAAACAGATAAAAGGCACTGCAGCAAATGAGGGTAGTCAGACACAGGAGAATTTAGCACATCAAAAGTCAAAAGAGAAATTGTTTTACTCTGGTCGTGTGCATTTGTCTTGCCATTTTTTACGTTTTGTAGTTCATCGTTTGTGTCATCCTTCTGTGTGTGCGTGCTTTGTTGGCTTTCAGTTTTGTTTTGTAAACCCTTTTTGGGCCATGAATCTCTGTGGATCGTCTTTATTTTGGCTACATCCTCACCTTCAGTTCCATTTCACGTCATAAAACTGCTTTTCTACCTCCTTATAAGACGAACGCCACTGACCAATTTTTTCCTTCTGGTCTCTCTGTTTTCCCACCATTTTTTGTTGATTTATGTTTGGATTTTCATTTATCTGTTTAAAGAAACAGTTGAACGAAGTACAACAAGAACACTGCCTGCTGGTTACGCTCACAAACCTGTCTTTTCAACAAGATCTTACCAGGCATGGTCGACTGCTCCTATTACCGTCCCTGGGCAAACAAAATGTGGACTGGGTTCCCTCTCCAGTTCACCTTCCAACACGCCATCTGCTTCGCCACTAAAGTCTGCATGGTCTATTTCCTCCGCTTCTCCAATCAAGTCCACCCTAGGAATATCAAACGCTTCTCCTGCTAAATCAGTTAACGAAGTAGCATCGCCCATTAGAACATACAGATCTATGTCATCTCCAATAAAGACTGTGGTTCAACACCCCCAAAATCAAGTTCCAATTTCCTCCAGTCTCCTGTCTTCACCGGGTAAAACTGGCACAGATCCTGTGTCCATTAAGGGGCTTGCTGCTTCGTTGTCCTCAAGAGCTCACTTGATTTCTTCACCTGGATACATGCTAGACAAAACTTTTACCACAGTGACCCAGTCTGATTCTATAAAGTCGACCCCAAATACATACACATCTTTGTCCTTTAAATCTTCCTTAGCCCCCACAAGCATAGCAGTGTCCTCTCCTATTCGAAACATAGCAAGCGTGTCCTCTATTAAAACCACCACAGATGCAGCTGGGGGGACACTTATGTCATCAATTTCTTCATCAACAAAGTCTACAATAGCCAATACTGAAACAGCTCTGTTAAACGGATCCATTTCACCGGTAAAGTACCCTTCATCATCCTCTGCATCTTCCCGTCGGTTTTCAGGAGGGGCTTACAGCTTACAAGAAAGGATACAAGCCACAACACAAGCAGCTACGGCCAGTGTAGGCGCAGCCTTCAGTGAGGCTGAGAAAACATTTTACGCTGGCTCTATGTCAAACTACAGTGCGCTAAAATCTGTATCTTCACCTTTGAGGTCAAACTTATCAAGTTCTGTTTATGATTCCCTTAGATCTCCAGCCACCACCACATCAGTTTCATCCATTTCCATGTCTGTTCCAGTATTCTCCGTGGTCAATGTGCTCCCTGAACCCCAGGGGAAGAAAGTCCCTGACAAAATAACAATCACACCTCAGACACACACTCAAGCACAGCCCTCTACATCGCGAATGAAACCCTCAAAGCCTTCGCTTTTCATTTCCCCAACAGTCCTCAAAGCAGCTGCCGCACCTACATTGGCATCCAGTCAAGAGATTCTTAAAGATGTGGCAGATATGAAGGATGATCTGATAAGAATGACTGCAATCTTACAAACAGACTCCTCAGCTGCAGCCAAGAGCTTCCACTCGCATATTTCGAAAGAGTCCAAGATGGAGGATGAAGAGCCTTTCAGTTTGGTTGAGAAAGTTAAAGAGGACCTTGTCAAAGTTAGTGAAATTCTCTCAAAAGATGTCCCGAGTGAGGTTAAAAACTCAAGTAAAGACAGGGCCTCAGAGGATGAATGGGAAGAGTTCTCCAAAGATGAAATTGAGGAGGCACGACAGAGTGCCCTGCGATCCATGCCGACATTTGAACCAACCCTTACTGTTGGGGCGCAGACGGCGTCAGACAAAGATCTCAATTTAGCTAAAGTGGTTGATTACTTAATTAATGATCTTGGTGCTAGTTCCCTCTCAAAAATAGCTGATGTAAAGACCAGATATGATGAAATAAGGAAGGAAGGGGAGGAAAAACAGAAGCGCACCATGAAACCGGAGCACAAGCTCAAAATGCCACCCACAGGTATGCGGACCTCTCCCTCAGAGAAAGACTTGAGTAAATTGGCAGATTCCTATAGTGGCACAGATGCTATCCTGGAATCTCCAGATGAATTTTCCCATGAACAAGATAAGAGTCCCCTTTCAGATAGTGGTTTTGAAACCCGAAGTGAAAAGACCCCATCTGCTCCTCAAAGTGCAGAGAGCACAGGGCCCAAACCCCCCTTCACAGATGTGCCTATTCCCCCTGTAATTACAGAAACCAGAACTGAGGTTGTTCACGTTATCAGGAGCTATGAACATCCAGAGGAGGTCTGTGAGCCACTAATGGATGAGGCAGCAGCTTTGAAGAATTCAGTTGAGCCTGAGCCAACAGTTAGCACAATCAAAGATAAGGTAAAGGCCTTGCAGATGAAAGTCAACTCTGAAGAGCTGGCATGCGTCAAAGAAGAAACTCATATTACCACTACAACTCGAATGGTCTACCACAAACCTCAACTGAAAGATGCTAGCTCTGACAGGATTGAAGAAACAATGTCAGTCCGAGACATAATGAAGGCTTTTCAGTCTGGAAGAGATCCTTCCAAAGAATTAGCAGGTTTATTTGAGCACAAAGCTGGCCAAGACACCATTAAAGGAGATGAATTGTCCCCAAGGTTCCTTGAAAAAGACAAAAAGCCCAAAGTTGAGAGAATTATTGAGGTGCACATAGAAAAGGGCAACACAACTGACCCAACTGAAGTTATATTCAGAGAGACTAAAAAGCATCCAGAGTTTATGTGCAAGGGTGGCCGAGGTCTCAAGGAGCTTGTTGAAAGGATTGATGGTGATTATGAGGTTCTTCAAGATGAGGATGAACTTGCTGCTGAGGAATCATTACCATTCTTCTTAGACACATCCAGAGTCAATACACCTGTCTCTCAAGAGGAAGAGAGCCGTCCCAGTTCAGCTCAGCTCATTGCAGACGAGTCATATAAAGCTTTAAAGCTTCTAAGCCAGCATTCTATTGAGTATCATGATGACGAGTTGTCCGATTTGAGAGGGGAGTCATACAGGTTTGCGGAAAAAATGTTGCTCTCAGAAAAATTAGACATATCACATTCTGATACTGAGGACTCAGTGGCAGACCAGTCACATAGCATAGCCACTGAGGTACAAGGGGCAGAAGGCATATATGGAGAAAAGGTAGCTGGCCCCAGGAAGGAGTCCAAATTAAAGTCAGCAAGGGATTCATCAGACAAATCAGGTAAATATCCCCCACAAGATGAGCAATATGACAAAGTGACAGTATTACAATACACCACAGAACCTGGTAGCCCTAAACATGCAGTTTGGATGCGATTCACCCAAGACAAGCAGGACAGGAATAGGGAGAAACTAATTTATGAAGATAGAGTAGATCGGACCATTAAAGAAGCAGAGGAGAAACTAAGTGAGGTCTCTCAGTTTTTTAGAGACAAAACTGAAAAGTTAAATGATGAGCTCCAGTCCCCTGAGAAAAAGAAACCAACAAGACTTTCACAGGAGACACGTTCGGGGTCAAGCTCAATGTGCAGTAGCCCCGAGAAAAAACAAAAGAGTGCAGCTGAGGAATGGGACAAAGGCAGGCAGAAGATGTTTGGCAGTACAAACGAAAGAAAAAGTGCAAGTCTGCCAAACAGTCCTGAGAGACATGTGCTGTCACAGTTCAGTGAGGACAAGCCAAAACAGCAGAAAGACCCTCAGCAGGCAAAGGTAGGCCCCCCAGTCCCAGTTAAGACTTCTAAAGTAAGTTCTGTTCTACAAAAGTTTGAAACAGAAGCACAGAAACAGGATAAGAATGTGCCTGTGACACAATCAAAACAACCAGTTAAAAAACTGCCAGAAAGTAAATTACCAGTATATCAGTTTTTCACTGGTTCAAAACCTTCAAAGGGTGATTCCACAGATGAAGGACAACCACCTTCTAGAAAACTAACAGAAACTGATAAAAGTAAAATAGCCCCTCATAGTAGTAAAGCTCAAGGTCCTCCCAGTAGCAGTAGTACTGCTGTCTCAAAACAATCAGGTGAAAAATGTACCACATCAGATAGTATTGTAAAAAGAGCCTCACTGTTTGAGAATAATATGGATCAAGAAATCAAAAAAACTCAAGAGAGCTCTACTAAAGTGAAATCTCATGACTTGAAAGATGCAGATAAGGATAGTGCAATTAATTATCTTAAAGAGCAGCAGTATTTAAAAAGTGACAGTGAAAATGAGACCGTTAAAACAGCTTCCTTGTCTAAGGATGATATCAATAGGAATGACTTTCAGGTAAAGACCCTTAAGAAAAAGACAGAATCTCATATTCCTGTGAGAACATCATCAGCTTCCGTAGACAATAATCAGTCAAAGAAGGTGAATCAAGAAACATTAAGTAAATTAACTGAAAAGGGCCCATCACATATACCTACCTTGACCAAACCAAGGGTTCTGGGCCGTTCAGAGATGCAGAGAGAAGAATCTGCAACAAAGAAGTCTGAGGAAGTCTCTGTTGAAGGTAGAACAGCAAGTGGTCCAAGTGACACTAGTTTGGCGGAAAAAATATCCACAGTTACAACAAGAGAAAGTTTCAAAGGGCTTAAAACTTTACCAGTCTATGTAAGTGTCCAAGTGGGGAAACAGGCTGACAAAGATATGGGAGGAGGAACAAATGGAACATTCAAAAAGATAGCTGGCTCAGAAAGTCGTACATTACTTGTAGTTAAACAGAAACAGCCCACATCTCCTCAAGGCAGTCCAGATGATGACACCTTAGAACAGTTATCTTTTATTGATAGCTCTGGCAAAAGTCCTATAACTCCAGAAACGCCAAGCTCAGAAGAGGTCAGCTATGATCTTACCTCAAGAACCCCTGATCCATTTATTGCATTTATGCCAGGTATTGCAAGCCCAATAGCTGAGGTTTCAGAGGACTCAGAAGATAGTGAACAAGGCAAAGCTATTTCTTTGAAAGAACCTGAACCAGAAAAAGAAGCCAATGGTAAACTTGAAACTAGTCATGAGACAAAAGACAAAAGAGTTGCATATATAGAATTTCCTCCTCCACCACCCTTGGATTCTGATTCGTCACAGCCTGAGAAAAAATGGTCGACTCCTTCCTCAGAGGCTGAGACTGAAATGATGGAAGTTAATCTCCAAGAGGAGCATGATAAGCATCTTCTTACTGAACCCATAATAAGAGTCCAGCCTCCATCTCCTGTACCACCAGGAGCGAATGAAAGTGATTCAAGTGAAGAGGAATCAGTCTTTAAACCCATTCCAATAAAGAAATACACCTTTAAGATTGATGAGGACACAGATTTGAAGAAAAGCCAATCAAAAAAACATGACACGAATGGGAATGACAAAGGACCAGGGGAAAATGGTAATGGAAAAGAAGAAGATTATGATTATGAACAAAATGGTAATGATCAGTCCATCACAGATTGCTCAATAGCAACAACTGCAGAGTTCTCTCATGACACTGACGCCACTGAGATTGACTCTCTGGATGGATATGAACTTCAGGATGAGGATGATGGCTTATGTGATTCTATTGCCAAACCGTTTGGATTTCCCAATGAGAACAGAAAAGAAATTTGGGCATCAGAAAATATGTCTAGACCAAGTGATCGTTGCCAAAGTAAACTTGAAGTAATTCAAGAAGAATCACCAGCTGAGGACTGCAATAAGACCAAAGCTAAGTCTGATCCCTCAAACAAAAAGAATGGAAAGGACAGTGAAAATGATGGAAAACAATCTGATCAAGGATTGTCAGACACGTACTTTAGTTACAAGCTTGATGAGGAGTTTAATACTCCTTTTAAAACTGTTGCAACGAAAGGCTTTGATCCTTGGTCAAGCAAGGGAGGAGAAGATGAAGTAGTGGACGCAAGAATTAAAGATGATGAGCCCAAGCCGTTTGGCCTAGCAGTAGATGACAAGTCTACAGCAACGACCCCTGACACAACTCCTGCAAGAACCCCAACTGATGAAAGCACACCAACTAGCGAACCTAACCCTTTCCCCTTCCACGAAGGGAAGATGTTTGAGATGACCCGCAGTGGTGCGATTGACATGAGCAAACGGGATTTTGTTGAAGAAAGGCTGCAATTTTTTCAGATTGGTGAGCATACATTTGGAGGGAGGAAAGGGGATGGGATGAGAAAACCAAATGTAGTCACCTCAAATCCACAAATAGTTGAGAGAGCACAAGTTAAGATGGAGGACAACACTGTTATATCATACAATATCATTCAGATATGCACTGACCACTCTGACACATCTCATGACATGGAACCTCCCCCCTATTCAGAAGTCAGTTCTTTATGTTCTTCTTTTAAGATAGGACTTAAAACTTCCAAAGTTGAGAGGGGAGATTTTGTTTGTGTAGACTGGGATAGTTCTCAAGGTCAAACACCAGAGACTGCACATCAAATAGGACCAGAAACCTGTAGAACAAGCAAGTACAATCAAAGGACAGACTCATCGAGGGCAGAGCCGCAAGCACACCTCCAAACAACTTGCAATAATTCCAGAAATTGCAGTAATAATGCTAATCGTGAGGCCTTAAATGCTAGAACACATCACTCACTGCAAAGCAGTGTCCAACCCGAACAGCAGTCAATGTCTGAGCCTTGTTCAGTTCAAGTAATAAACGAATATGATGATTCAGTCAGAAAGAACACTGGTACTTTTAGAGATGGTAGTATAGAGAATAACGATGTTATCTCCCAGTGCAAAGACATTAAAAGAAAGCCACCAAAGTCTAGGTTGCCAATAAGAATACCTCATGCACCAATGGGTTGTAAAAACGATCGAACGTCTTCAAGACCAATTCAGAAGATTAGACAGGTAGCCAGGAGTCGATTAGATCCATTCCCAGATGTGAAGCCTAAATCTAGTATCCCAATGATGAAGTTCAAAAATGTTAGTTCGTCACCAGTGGGGAAATGTAGGACGACAACAATGGCCAAACAGAAAGTTAAACCACAGTCAACTGAAGCGATAACCACCAACAAAAGATCAAAAACTGGTCCAGTCAGTAGTTCAGGCAGTAAATGTGGTCAAAAGACTTTACGTGAGGTTGGAAAAAGTTCTAGTAGTAATGTAATACCTAGTAGCACAGTGAAGTTGGTGGAGTGCCTTTCCAGTAATGAGAAAGAGATGCATGTATATGATAAGGATGGAGAAAGCAGCACATCAAGGAACACATCTTTGTCAGAAGCATCGCAACCTTCCAGTACATCCAGGTCTGCTAGAGACGTGAGATCACAGGTTGAGCAGTCCGGCAGAGACAGGAGGAGGAGGAGTAGGAGGAGGACTGATGGAGGTGAAGGCAGTCAGGGTGCTGGGCCTCAAGTGGCCCCCTGCGTGGAGATCGAGCCTAGTTTGTAAAACTTTCCACTTGTATGATCTTAGTTGCATGAGCCGTTGTGACTGTCTGTGGTGTGACCTGACTGTAGATGTCATCTTTGTCATTTGTCATTTTCTCTCTCTTTGTGTACTTGTGTACTGGTCTCTGAACCTGTCTTCAGATCTCTTTCTATGGTTAAGTCAGTTTCACTGTAGCATGCCAGTGTTAGTGGGTTGCTGGTCATTTGAATTGGTTTCTAGTTCTTGTAAAGTGCTAAGGAAGCCTGTCAATCTCGTGAGCCCACGCAGACACACAGTCCTAGCACAGCAATGAAGATGCCGCATGTTGAGTTTCATATTATACTATGATTCACGTTTGAACCTCTGCTGTAGACACATTTAAATTGACCTCTTTATTTTTGATTCATATGTTTCTGGTAAGACTATACTGTCAGAAGGTTTTAATGAAACATTTCTTGTTAGATTGATAGGATGCATTCTTCACAAATCTAACATCTTAAAACCACTGACATATTAATTGACTTAACCTACTAAATTGGATATATGGCCAAAGTATGCCAAAATATCACTAAGACTTCTAATTCTCTTTGCTTGATCATAATATGGTTGTCTACTTTATTACTTTTCTAACTTCTCTGAATAACATATGTTTTAAAAGATTTTCATGACTTTCCATTTTCTGCTCTCAGGCCCTCAGAGCCCCTGTGAAAGAACAGATTTGCGTATGGCTATTGTGGCGGATCATCTTGGTCTAAGTTGGACTGGTAAGAAATGACACCACCTAGAGGACAAAGTGTTACATAACCACCTTAATTTACTGTACTTGTTTTTATTTATGTAATAATGTATGTAAAGTACTTTACTCAAGTAATTTATATCACAATTTCAGGGCTAAATGCAATTTTTTCTCATTGTTGTGCACAAGCCTTTGCCTTTTGTTGTTGGTTCTCAAAGCATCGGTGCTGCTGTGATCAGAAGGGTGTGCCATCTGCAGTCACTGCAGTACTACGCACATGTGTACGGGGGAGTGGTAAAGACAGAGGAGTTGTTAATCTATTTTTAATGTGTTGCAGAGCTGGCCAGGGAAATGGAATTTTCGGTTGATGAGATAAATCACATCCGTGTGGAAAACCCCAACTCATTGACAGCTCAGAGTTTCATGCTATTAAAGAAATGGGTTAGCCGAGATGGTAAAAACGCCACGAGTAAGTAGTATTTTTACCAGCCATTATACAAGAAATAAATTTGTTTATAATTTTAAGGCATAATTTATTTTAGCTGATATGTGCAACCATTAAAACATTTTCTTTTCTCCTTTTAGCGGATGCCTTAACTGCAATCCTGACTAAGATCAATCGGTTGGATATTGTGACATTGCTGGAAGGGCCGATATTTGACTATGGTAACATTTCAGGCACAAGGTGTTTTGCAGATGATAGCGCAGTTTCCCAGGAGCAGGCTGATGGTAAAGTTTAGCCCCATCTACCTGAACTCTACTTCTCTATGTCTCTCACAAA
The DNA here is from genome assembly GCA_027497675.1 of Cyprinella lutrensis. Lineage (NCBI taxonomy): Eukaryota > Metazoa > Chordata > Actinopteri > Cypriniformes > Leuciscidae > Cyprinella > Cyprinella lutrensis. The sequence goes on along the minus strand of JAOTRC010000014.1, from coordinate 5,258,637 downwards.
TCTGTAGATTCATAGAACCACCATGGCAAAACACTTGCTCTAAATTTAAGCCCAGTATAAACTTAAACTCAAGTTTAAGTTTAAATCTCAGTCTTCCTTTCTAATCAGTTAAATTCACCCAGTTATCAACACTGTTATTTCCCAGCCTGGTATTGGACCAGTCAGGGATCAGTGTGAACATAATATGTTGAGTTATTATGATTGTATGTTTGTATGAAAGCATTAATGCATGCAGTTATGGGTGACACGTGACTGAATCAAAACTTAATCCCATCTCGATAATATCATCATAGAGAAACAATCATGTGTAAACTGCAATATGAGTGATAATGATTCCGTTTTTCATAGCCCTTTCAATACTTGTATATCTGAATATTATGCAATAAGTTTAAATATTGTTTTTATACTCAGTGTCTATTTGTCAAAAGCTTTGATAATGTATTCAGATTTTTACATTCTTTTATTTTTTTTGTAATGTTCAGAGTTTTTAGCGCTAGTTGATTTGGTTCATGGTTTGAAACTCTGGGAAAAATCAGATCCAAGGCCACTAAAAAATGTGGGACATTTATTATTGTGCTCTATTGGAATATCTGCTAAGGTCTTATAATCTATTTGTATCTGATGGGTTTAAGATTTGGTTCATACAGGATTAAGATAAAGATTATGTTTATGTGTATACAAAGTATACTCCACATAGCAGCTAGCTATTAGCAATAGTGCTAATTTTCTCTGCTCTGTTTTCTCACTGTACTTTCTGAGATAAACATACATGAAAACATAATAATATCCAACCTGCTTTTACAGCATGATTGCCTTAATGTTTTTCTCTGTGTGGTGCTAATGAATAATGATCATACAGTAGTTTGGAAGCTTTATCGATAGCATGGCTCTGGCTACTATGGAATGTCTGCTTGCTGTCAAGCTGCCTGATACCTTCAGTATCCCTGAACCTCTGAACCTTCCTGATAGAGTGCTTCTGCTTCAAATACAGACCAACTGCTTCTCCACTGTCTACCAACTCTTTCATAGCAACAATTTTGCCTCATTTCAAAGCGTAGCTCTATAGCATAGTTTCTCTTCTGCTGGAGTTAATCAGTGCTAGCTCTTGCTACAGCTCTTCACTCATTCTATGGTAACTCACTCTGTTATTAACATTGCATTCTTATCTTCATATAGCAAAATCATCCTCATAAGTCGTATGTTTCTAACACTGTTCAACATCTTATCTTGTCTCCATTTTTCTGATAGTTTCTACTGCCCCTACTTCATTCATGTCCTTAGCATCTCCTATCCCTAAACAATCTCAGTCTGTTTCCTCTTCCTCATCTTCATCACCCATCTTTTTCCATTTACGTCAGGACCCCAGTGTTCCAGAACTTTATATTTAGTGTTGCAATTATCTGCCTTTGAAAATTACATGGTATACTATAAGATATCTATAACTATACTAATTATACTATGTGTTACTTACCTTTATGGTATACTTGTAATGGAATATTCTGGGTTCACTTATTTTCTATCGGCCATCTTGGGTATCCTTCGACTACCACAGAAAATAACTTTTTCTTCAGTTTGTTTGTAAAAAAAGAAAAAAACTTACAATAATGCATATACACTAGGAGTCTGTGGGGCAAGTGTATCACAAGGTTTAACAGGTGAAAAATGAAGCTTCTAATTGTGCTAAATCACTTAAAAGTATTAAGTAAAAATGTTTGTTATTTGAGTTGTAAAGTTATCTAAATTTTACGGTGGAACTGCTCTAGTTGTAGGAGCTTCTGCAAATAACCCAGAATATTCCTTAAAAGCCATACAGTTAGGGCATATTTAATTCAGAAGACCACCCTAACTCCTCCATGACATTTTCAAAGGCCTCTGTCATAACATCTGTTGCTGTGGCCTTGTGCACTAGTGCTGTTCGTCTCCATCTCACTGTGTTGTATCACTCAGGTTACCACAACATTGAGCTGGAGCTCAAGAGTCCCTCAGAGCTGACCTATGAGCCCCCTACCCCTCTTCGCCAGGATGATTTCTTTAGCGAGGACAGTAGGCTAAACTTCCCCTTTAGTGCCCCTGTTAGACCCAGTGAACTGTCCTTGCCAACCACTAGTGGCTCAGTGTCTACAGATACCAAGCCACCTACTGTCACGGCAGAGGACACCTATATTGGAGGTCGAGAGTCTGTTGGGGGGTCAGCTGAAGATGACCTTGGTGTCAGCCACGAATCTGTTGCCCCCTCAAAACAACGTGACAGTGAGGGAACCTCCAAAGAATCAGATGTCTTCCTAAACTGTCCAGTAAAAGAGCAGCAGGAACCTAAGATGCCTGTTTGTGCCTCAGCCAGTGAAGCTCCTGGAGAGAGTGGAAAGTCTGGGTTTGATGAAGAGATGACCCAAGAGAAGATAAAGTCTCTCTTGGAGAACATTAAGTTTGAGGAAGGCTCAGAGGATGAGGAGATGACTGAGGAGAGGCTGCAAGCAATACTCTCCCAAGTGCAGCAAGCAGAAAAAGAAATGTCTTCAATTTCAGGTCTGCAGAGTGAGACATCCGGTGCAAACGTGAAGACGTCAACTTCTGGCCAAGGACTAGGGGCTGATAAACAAGGGCAAACAGTGTTCAGGTACTCTGACCTCTATTAACAAACTGTAGTCATCTTATTCCACAAGCTCAGTGGGTTAGGAATCAATCAAGTAATTCCTTTAAACTTCAATGCATCCACAGCCAAGAGCCAATGTCCTCAACACCTGGAGTGCAAGCTGAGAAACAAAATGGAGAACATCTAGTCCTCCAAGCCCAAGCCGTCTCATCACCAGACGCCAGTGAGTCTTTCAGCAAACCAAAGGGCAAAGCAAGGAAAGACTCTGGACGAGAGGAAGTGAGCAGTGAGGCTCTGGAGGACAGAGGACCAAACCACAGGGAGGAGCTTCCCGAGCCCAAAGTCCAGGTACGGTCTTCTTTGCGAGACTTGAAAAAATGACACCAACACTTTGTAGATAGTCTAAGATAGTTAAACCATGCATGAGAGTTTGTAACCAAGCATGCACTCACATTACTCAAGGTGTCTCAATCTGCCCGTTTGTCCAAAACTAAGTACACTAACCAGGGATTCAGGTATTTCTTTCGGCCTCTTCTTTTGTGAAGGTTCCAAAGCACTGTGGACATTTTCATTTTATTATTTTACTACACATATCACTAGGTCTTCTATGGTCTCTGAAGCCTCAAGGCGCAAAGAAGATGCACACTAAACAACGTAAATACTACCTAAAAGATGTTGGTTGCAGCAATACCAGCTAAGGCCAAATGTGCTACCTTGTAATCGTGTCACGGGTAATTAGGTATTCAATGTCCTAGTATTTAGTAGATCAAGACTATTGCACGGACCTAAATCACACCATAGGGAATTAGGAAGTGGATTGAGAGACACCCTCAATACTCATAGTAATTCAGGGAACTTCTAACGATATTTCTTTTAAATAGTAATAGTTCTAAGTACATTTATATTTACATTCAGTTCTGACTGAAATCATATCAGATGGTCTAACAGACCTAGATAATGGTAGATTGGCTTTTTTCCAACATGTATACACGTTTAAATAGACTACAATTGGCCTTGGTATTTTACTGTATTGTATTTAATACTTGTATTTTATACTATGTGGACAGACTGTAGCCCGACTATGCAAAAAACGAAACACTTTAGATTGATTATAACTGCACATGTAAATGCAAATATGTTCTCCATTGAAAGAAATGATACCATTATCATTATCAAGGCTGGGTCATCGTCATTTCTTGAGATTTGTAACATTAGTTGAAGGTCTGAAGCATTTCATAAGAGCTTGATTGCTCATTCACTGCTGTAATGTGCTGACCTGACTCTAGCAGGAAGCGCGTAGAGATAATGAATACAGCTCTGATGAGGAAGAGACTGTCACCACCAGAGTGTATCGGCGCAGAGTGATTCTGAAGGTACTATGAGTGAAACTCTTGTAGTTTCGGGCCGGTTTGTGTGCTACAAAATTTGCGTGGGCTTAAGTCTGTGTGCTAAGAGGGAATGAAGTGATTAGCACACTGACACTTTTCATGAAGAAGTTGCTGTGATTTCTGAAGTGTTTATGTTTCTCTTGCCATCTGTTTTTTTTTTCTTTGTATTTTTATTAAAGATAGGGTAGGCTATTTTGGAGCGGCTAGCATATCAAGCTAGCCTTGAAAGCACAAGTTCCCACCCTCCCTTCAGAGTGCTATTCAATGCCACGCCTTCTTCAAAACATATGAATGCGGTGCACAGCTGAGTCTGCAAAACGTCATAACAGACGGTGTTAAATTACCTTGTAGCAAGGTTTGTTAATCAAGGAAGAAGAAATAAGAACCAGTGAATGTTAAAACACTTTAATTCATAAACAAACACTAAATGAAAGTAAAGTGGCAGCCCCTCATGGACGACTGTTGCATTAAAATATAACAAAACAACGTAAAATAGTCCAGGCCTGGTCCTCTCTCTTTCACTGTCATTGGTCCTCCTTTCATACTACCAAAGCTCCTCTGTGAGAAACTCACGGTTACGCAGGTTACTCTCATTAACACTCAGGCCACCGGCCTCGCACTGTTCCCACGGCTCATGGCTTCGTCCTGCTTGCCACAGAACAACTCATGTCTCAAAGGACATAACATTTCAATAATAATGGACGTAAACAACTGAACGAACTCTGTCTTGTACCACCTGACTTTTACTGATTCATTTTCATAGTGTTCCCTTAGAAATGCTTAAATCCGAGTCTGAAGAAGTGAACCGCTCAGAGTAGAACATCATGAGTAATCACTCCATCTATTAATTACTGTAATTCTGGCATTAAAGCTACACTGTGTGATTTTTACCCCCATCTAGCGGTGAAAAGGTGTTTGACCATCCAGTGAATATTAGTTTCTGTTCCTCTCAATTCCGATTTCATTTTTAACTCCTACGGTGGCCAATGTAGTCCAAGATTAACATGGCTTCCAGTTCGACCTCGTCCATGAGTGTTAACT
>JAOTRC010000014.1:5162281-5180019 GCA_027497675.1 Cyprinella lutrensis | reverse complement strand
GGGTGCATTGAGGTAAAATTGATTCTCTTACAAGAGGTAAAAACTATATAAATACTGTTCGTTTTCTCACACAAACCGCTCGTTTCGTGTCGTGTCTTAGGCCATCTACTTTTACAAGTCATCATGTTTAATTTGGATGATTAATATTTAATATTTATATTTTGCGCCTAAAATGAAAACTCCTACAAATGCAGTGAGGCAATTTATCTCCAACAATTTTTAACCGTGTCTTTAGTGAATCCTGACAGTAGTTTTTCAATGCCAAACGAGGGTAAAAGATGGTAATAAATCAACAGAACATCTTTTTTGCAGGCTGTTGAGGGAGAATCTCCATCTAGTCAACTTACAGGAAGTCACGATAATCAGATGATGACTTCCTCACTTCCTGCCTCTCAGGCAGCTACAGGTATGGATTCATACACACTTATCTGTCATTTCATGTCGTGTCACCTTCATTTATATACCGCTTTTAAAAATATGGATTGTTTCAAAGCAGATTTACAGCGATAATAGGAAACTACAGTTACAGAGACTGTTTTGGTTTTACAGCAGCTCTAGAACAAAGTTATTGTCCAGCTAAAGTTAGTTTTGATCGATTGATTCAATACCTTTGCAAAGATCATTAGTTATTAACGTAGGGGCCGCTTACACGACAACGTTCTAACAAAAAACACCCACATGCTCTGGCCTGCTATTAAACAGTGTACAAAACAGTGCCTAAGGGCTTGAGAACGCAAACCCTGAAATAGATTCAAAGGTGAAAATTTTAGAAAATTTTTTTATCTCTTTATGCAAACCTGCGAAAACGCAGGCGGCGTGCACATGCGCATCACATGTTTAGTCTATAGGTATGCGCATTTGAATATACGTGCGCAGGGGTGTAGTCATTTATAAACCAACCCTCAACAAAATGTACAAATTTATAATAAATATTTATTTATCGCTGACGCGTAGCCACGTGAATCTGGAATTATGTCGACAACGTTTCATCTGAGCAAAGTGACAAATTCTGTGTGATCAGCTTCTTTGTGTTTCAGTATTTGTCACGATATGGGTTTCTCTTCCAGCTTAACGCCTAGCCCGCTCTCTCTATGCATCATGTGTGTATGTTTCTCAGGTGCTCCCACACTGTCTCGTCTACTGGAAGCTGGCCCTGCCCAATTTCCCTCTCAGCTGAGCTCATTCGCCACTGCAGACTCCGCCCCCAGCACTGCCACGTCTGCATTGGACACAGCTGCCCCGCTCAGCACAGGTCTCTCCTAGATGCTGATCTTTAGTTCATACCGTTTGTATTTACTCTTTATTTTGGACCTTTGACCAACTGTCTCTTGTTTGTTTGGTGTGTTGAAACTAGAGTCCTGCGTGGGACTGATTTTTCATTCCCGCTCTTGTGGGATTCTGTTTTCCGCTTCCGCCGGCAAAAATATGTTACCTTTTCCCGCTCCCCCCTGCAACATTTAAGTTTTGTCCCACTCCCACCAGCAAATGCCCGCACGTCCATTAAAATTTCCATGAAATAGTGTCAAGTTACATGTCGCGCCACAACTTACACATCCCATCATAAACGCTCCCGATAAATTATTTGTTATTATGATAATGCCATGATTTGGCATGGGAGAAGGCACCCGTAATAATCAAAAAAAAAAGCGGTCACTCTTATTTATCCATCCAACCATTTCCTTCCTCAATTAATCACAATCTCACGAAGTTCAATTAAGCTGTATACACTGCACAATAAATCATTTATTTACATTGTGTCTACTCCTCGTTTGTTATAATGAGAGGATTCGCGAATGTGCAGAATCTTAGCGCTGAACAAAAACACTCGCCTTTTGGCCAATGAGTTCTAAATTTAACACATCTGATTGTCCATTGCGTTCAAGAAATCAACAGATATGTTTCTGATTGGCTAAATTGCTCAACGCTGCAAAAACATGTTGGAAATAGAAACCTTTGAGGTTCTCCAACACAGATTCGCTTGTCAAATCTGTTTTGCCAATATACTACTATTATGGGTAAACTGATCCTAAACCAGCAGTTATGGGCAGATTTCCTCTATGAAAGCAATCAGAAGTAGCGCAAGCAGGGGAAAGCTAAGTCTTATATTTTAGTTGTTCTTGTTGCTTTTTTGCAATAGATGATTAACAATTTGTTTGGTTTAAGATATTTTACTTTCAGATATTGCTATTTTTTGCAGAGGCCCGCGAATCACTATATTCTCCCGCACACATACAAGTATTACTGCCCGCACCCACGCTCACCCAAATCTTGTCCCACGCTGCACTCGGCTTCTGCGTACCGGGTCCCGCAGGAGTGCAGGTCTCTAGTTGGAACACAAATCAAATGATTTGAATGTCTAAAGGCAATTAGTGGGTTTAATATGTGTGTAATACTTTAAACAGCAGGCGATGGAGCCCCCTGTGCGTCAGTGGATAACAAGGTGGCAGTTTTAGGGGAAGAGGACCTGGTGACTGTGTCCTATATGGCAGAAGAGCTGGACTTAGAGACGGTTGGGGACATCATAGCCATTATTGAAGAAAAGGTATATCAGACGTACTGTATATTACATATATTTGTATATGTATGTATACATTTATACCATAGTCTGTCTGAATACTCTATTCTGGCTGGAAGGTGTGCATTAAAACCGATTAATGCATTGCTTTCATTGAAGTACATTGTGAGTAGATCTGATATTAACATAACTAGCTCTTTCTGCATTTTCGCCGGCAGCTATGACGGGTCGGGTCACGGGTGTAGATGTTAATTTTGTTAGTGCAGCATGCGAGCGTTTGAATCTACCGCCGACCCATGCGCACACACAGAATCATTCAAGTGCACAGAAAGCTGCCATATCAACGCCGCCCCACAGATTTTATTCATAAAATAGATTCGCTACATGATTTTTCTCAGCAACGAGGGGGTAAAATCTCTGTTTTAAGTTAAACTCCAAGCTTCAGAGTTATTAGAGAGAGATGCTGCACAGACACAGGTAATTCACACATGCATCTCTCTCGAAAATAACACATATTACCATGGTATAATCCACGGGTATCTGTGCATTAAATGATTTGAATGCACTCTGCTTCCAGTCGGACGGTTCTTTGCCTCCACATTGTGCATTAAAATCACTTAAAGCTGCAGTCTGTAGCTTTTTTGGGGGGTTACAAATTATGCAAAATACATTTTTTGAAAAAATACATAACCAGCCAGTGTTCAAAACTCTCTGCTTGCCTTAGCTCGATTCAAAGCGGTGCGCTTGTAATAATGTTTTTAATTCCAGTGGCACTGGTGGATTTTCTGGTGGTCTTTGCGTCATTACGTCACATCTGTAGACATAAAGAAGAGTCTCGGCTAGTATAAGCTATATTGTGTGTGAGGATGCTGGAGGTGGAGATTTATAGCCGTTTCTCACAGCACTTGATATAATTAAACTTATCAATCTGATGGTGGATCCAGAAAGGTTCAAACGACAATCATGAGTGACAACTAGAGATTCAACCGCTGTAAAATGCAAAAGACTTCGTTTATACTTCAGAGTGGCTACAGAAAAAAAGAGACTCCAACCGAACCCATGCGAAAACAAGTATACACATCGTAAGGACATTACATGTAGTCACGCAATGCTTGCTTACGTTGGTAACAGTAGGTATAATTTGCATGGTTTTGGGTGATATGATAAGCGACTGTTCGATTTAATCTGCGCGATTTACTGCAATATCTGAACCACAACAAAAGTGGATGTTACTTACTAGTTCAGATGACATTTTCCGGTGAAAATACTTATGTTGGTCATACTTCCAAAAAGAATAATCTGTGATTCTGAATGCCAGGATCCACACCGGCGGTGACTGACAGCCTCTCCTCAAACACTGTGTTCATCCGCGCTGTGCCGTGTCGAGGTGTCGAAGTACAACTCACGTAAAGTTGATAGTTCCACGAATGACTGCAATTGCAATAATTTAGAAGACAAAATCAGTTTTCTTTGAGGTTCAGTAAAAAAAAAATTGTTTAGACTAGTTAACATTGCAAAAATACAAAATTAGTCATACCATGGAAGCTTGTTTTACCACTCAAATCATGTCTGTCCTGCACAGACCAACCTTTGTCAACCTGTGTTCCCGTAGGGTGAGGAGAATGCCGAGGCGCTGGATGCTGCAGCAGTGGAAGCAGCTCTGTCTCTGTGTGAGGACACGGGTCACAGCCTGTCAGGTACCTGGGAGCCAAACCCCTTCAGGCCCATCGGCCCTGAGCCCTCCAGCACTTCAGAGGACATAGACCTTCATTCCCTGCATCTCTTAGAGGGGAAGAGAGACGGTCCTGACACGTGTGGATCCGGCAGTGGCTACGCACAGGGGTATCCGACACCCTCCACCACTGTCCCCTCTGTTCCTCAAGACCCTACCCCGACAACTGGAGCCCATTCAGAGCCAGATGCACACAGACCAGAGCACGCAGATGAGGCCCAGGATGGGCAGCCAGAATCACTGCACGCTGTGATCAAAAGTGAGACTAACGAATGGACACGCTCTGAATCAGGTACTTCATGTTTTGCATTGGGCAAATTATATTTATGCTATTTTTCAAAAATGCCATTCATATACTACTGTATATTCAGCAAGCAGGGATGGATATAATTGATAAAACGATTCAATACATTTATGATTTTACAAAAGATTTCTATTAAAATAATACTTTTACATTTATAAAAGAATCCAGGGGGAAAAAATGAATCCAAATATTTCCACAAAGATATTAAGCAGCACTGTTTTCAACCTTGATAATAATAAGAAATATTTCTTGAGCAGCCAATTAGCATATTAGATTGATTTCTAAAGGATCATGTGACACTGAAGACTGGAGTAATGATGCTGACAATTCAGCTTTGCCAACACAGGAATAAGATATATATATATATATATATATAAAACACATTTCACAGTTTTACTGCATTGTTATTAATCAAATAAATATAGCTTTAGTGAGCATAGGAGACTACTTTTTAAAAGATATATATATATATACACCAACTTTAAAAGCTTGAACAGTAGTGTATCCTTGAAGACACATTTTCTCTGACGAATTTGTTAAAATGTATTAATTTTTAGGCATAAAGTCAAAGTAAGGCATCCTGTCTCAATATCATAATGGACAAAAAAAGCCTTATTAAAGGAATGAAATTCTTGTAAAGAAATTTGAGCCTAAAAAGCAGTTTAGCAGCTTTGTGAAAGTTGTTAAGCTTTGCTAAATCAAGGTCATGTGGTTAAAAAATAATAATAATAATATCATAGACCATTATGACAGTGTCAAGGTCATTAATTTGATCTTTTTATGACATGGCAAGATTAGTTAGTTCAGGTTGTAAAATGTCAAGTGGTGTGACCTCCCAAACACTTAATGATATTTATAAATCATAATAATTCATAATATATCTAAAAATAAATAACGACAAGATGGTTATATTTGTCATTAAATAAAACAAATTTGATCAAACCATCATGAGTACATTTGTAAGAACGTGTTTTAAAGAAAAAAATTGTAAAATATTTTCCCTCTTTTTTATTGGGTTACGTTTACATTAAGTTTAACCCTAGTTTACACACCCTGTAAACCTGATCGGTAAGAACTCAAAAATGTTCCATTTTCTTCCAGATACACGGTCAGAAGATGACCCTGTGATAAAACAACACTCAAAGGTGTGACTGTCTGTATACGCTAACACATAATGTACCAGCCACAAGTACACATAGACCCGGAAACCATTAACTCTGCCCTTTTTAGTATTTTCTTAACACTCCTCGTTGACAGGAAGTGAAAGAGGAGGAGGAGGAGGCCGTGAGTGATGCAGAGGAGATGAAAGCTGGATTAGAAGGGGATGGAGACGGCGTTTATCTCTCTGAGCCAGAGTTGGACCCTCCGGTCAGCGAGAGCGAGGACGGCAACAGCATGCACACGGCATCCTCTTCCGTACAGCTCCACACAACTGCCGACTCCATTCCCAGCAGCCCTGCCTCCTCACAGTTGTATGTGCCCAAACTACACATAACTAAGCTTTCACACTGAGGCTGATTGTTTGACATAGAAAATCATGTGCAATAAAACTGAAAAAGTTAAACTAATCCATAGTAAGCAACTTTAGATAAAATTAAATGAACACCCAGTTCCACAGACAAATCTTAAACCTAGCCCCAGACTAAAATGCATGTTTGAGCTGTTTTAAGGTGCCTTGTGTCAAAAAAATCAAATCATACTCCATATTCCATACCAGATGGGGGCAGTTTACCGCCAGAAAGTGAGTTGTGGCACGGCCACGCACGCTCTCACGTGTCAAACAACACGAGCGAGCGCTGTCTTGCTCTCCCTAGCGCGAATTAATCAAATCAATTGCCACGATAGTAAAAGTTTGGAAAACCACAGTTTCACGAGGAGCATTTGGAGATTTTTAGAGATCAGTGACTCAATCAACAACATCTCAAGGCCATCTCAAAGACGCATTTCGACGATATGGGAAAATAAAAGCCTAGGCTATTATTTGAAGTTTTACGATATTCGTTTTGTTCGTATTGCATTTTTATTGTTAGTTTGAATTAATTTGACAGACAGCATTCGCTGATGTTGACCAAGCTAACGCCATTCAGAGCTGCCAACTCTCACGAATTCACCGTGAGACACGCAATTAACACTTTTCACACGCTCTCATGCCACACATCAATTTTGTCACGCACAAAAAAGGACACGGAGACCGACAGACTAGACAGAGCAGGTTAGTTATTATGATATATAAAAAAAATCTCAGCTCACAGATTCTGTCAATTTTATTACGCAATTTAAACAATAAATACCGTTTCGGCGCTTGAAAATGTTATACGACAGATCCCTAGCGCACGTGAACCGATCATCTACACGAACACTGTTGAAAGATACAGTATACTACAACTTACCAAAATGTATTCATAATATTGACCAATCATTTTTTGAACTCTTCCCTGAACTGAACTGTAGCAGTGGGCTGTACTTTCCACACGACTGACATCAGGTTCAAGTACGCCCACAAGTCGTGTGAGTTATTCGTGTATTGCAGTTTGGCTGGTGGTTATGTTGCCCGCCCACATACCGCCTCCCATGGCCGAAACTGGTATTGCGACACCTGACGGGCCGAGGCTAGTAATTTAGCATGCTAATTCAGGTTAATATCTCTGCAGCACTATAACTTGTTTTTTTTTTAATGACATCATCAACCTTATTTCTACTCATTCTTTTGAGACGTGTAGCTAATTTTTGGGATATTTTAACCTCAATTCTTACACATGGCACCTTTAACTGAATGCAACTTGCACTGACATATCTTAAAATATCTCAGTGCCATATTTTTGTCTCAAGATGCACCAGTAATGTTTTTTTAAGGCATGTTTATAAAAGCTACTTAAATGTCCTGATTGAACCAAGGCCTAATCCTGGCTTAATCTAAACCTTAATCTAAAGGTTTACATTAAGGTTTAGATTAAAGGAAAGCTTAATCTAAACCCTGTCCGTTGAACCAGTCCCTAAATTTTTAATTTAATATAATATAATATATAAATAAAATCAAACTCTGTGTAAATAGTTCTGATGATGATTATTATTATACTTTAAAATATATTTAAAACTTTTTGGTGAAGCCTGTGCTTTTGCTCCGATGTTCAATTAATCGACATTCAATATACTCTTCCTGCTCAGCTCAATCTGCAGTGAAGACCAAGAAGCGATTCAGGCTCAGAAGATCTGGAAGAAAGCCATTATGCTGGTGTGGCGAGCAGCGGCCAATCACAGGCAAGAGTCTTCATTATGTTATTACAAATCCCCGCCCCCTTTTATCTGGCTCATCATAACCCATCCACTCTGTGCAGCAAGAGTGATAATTGGTCATTTTGAACAGGTATGCAAATGTATTCCTGCAACCGGTGACGGATGACATCGCCCCTGGTTACCACAGTATTGTGCACAGGTGAGAGTGAACTGTTTAAGGTACATTTAAAGAGATAGCACTTTATTTTACAGTCCTGTTCCCAGTATACATAATATGTACTTATTATAGTAATTACAATAACTTGGTTATCACTAGTTACTAACCCTGAACCTACCCCTAACCCATGTTGACCTTAACTTTATATTACCCAGTACATTCTTAGGTAAGTACAAGTACTGTAAAATAAAGCGCAACCTTTAATGGTTTTGCAATTAGAGGAACCTCTACTCAGCAAGAGGAATCCAGTTGTCTGAGAATGTAATTCTAAAAGTAATATAAATAGCTTTACCACAATTCCGTGTGCTTAGGCCAATGGATCTGTCCACTATCAAGAAGAACATTGAGAACGGGCTGATCCGCACCACAGCCGAGTTCCAGCGGGACATCATGCTGATGTTCCAGAACGCAGTGATGTACAACAGCTCAGACCATGATGTGTTCCACATGGCCGTGGAGATGCAGAGGGACGTTCTGGAGCAGATACAGCAATTTCTGGCCACACAGTTAATCATGCAGACCTCGGAATCGGGCATTAGTGCCAAGAGCCTGCGTGGGAGAGAAGCCAACCGCAAACAGGACCCCAATGACAAGGTGCGGCCCACACAATACAGCAGACCTTCTGCACGCTTCAGCACATAAAACATTCTGGATCACTAATGTTAGTCCACATCAATATATACACGCCACCATCAAAAGATTTTTGATAGAGGAAACAATTAGTACTGTACTGTAACAAATAGATTAGTTCAATTAGAAAATAACCCTTTCCTATTTTAATATATATTTGAAATATTTATTTCTTTGATGGAAAAGCAAACTTTCTAGCATCATTACTCCAGTCTTCATTGTCACATGATCCTTCAGAAATCATTCCAATATGCTGATTTGGGTCTCAAGAATAATTTCCTATTATCAATGCTACTTAATATTTTTGTGGAAACTCTGATTTTAAGGAAACTTTTAAGAATAGAAAAAAAATAATACAAATAAAAATATAAATGTTTTCAAATAGAAATGTTTACCGCAAACCTTTAAACAGTAGTGTACATTTCGTTCATTTAAACTACTTATAGGGACTTGGTTAGTAACCCATTTTTTTTTCCTTTTGGATCACAAGATTTTCTCATAGTTTGACTTAGGTGTGTGTGTTTGTACTTCAGCACTTTGTTCACTCCATTAATCTGAATTTCCGCTGTCTCTTACTTATTTGTTTTCATTTGTGTCGGCTATATTTATATACACTAAACAAAATTATTAACACAACACTTTTGTTTTGGCCTTTTATTGTGGCTAGCCTAAGACACACCTTTGCAATAATCATGCTTTCTAATCAGCATCTTGAAATGCCACATCTGTGAGGGGGATTGATGATCTCGGCAAAGGAGAAGTGCTCACTAACACAGATTTAGACAAATTTGTGAACAATATTTGAGAGAAATAGGCCTTTTGTATACATAGAAAAAGTCTTTGAGATCAGCTAATGAAAAATGGGGGCAAAAACAAAAGTGTTGCATTTATAATGTAGTTCGGTGTATTTTTGATAAAGTTTGGAATGCTAAAGTTTACTTGAGTCAGGAGGTATATTGTGCTTGCTTTATTAACCATGCTCTAAAAACGTTTCTGCGTTTTCAGTCATTAAAGGAGAACTCCGGGCAATGTTAATATTGGGCAAATGTTTTTTTACATTTGGATTGCTGTCGGTACAGACAAAAACGGCAAAAAGACCGTGTTATCATCTTTTTAAAATTCGCACCCTGTTGACTTCAGTGGGGCATGTTCTAAACCTGCTTTTAGCCTCTTAACATTCTTGACTTGTCATTACGAGTGCATAGCCATGTGAGTTTTGTTATGAGTGCACAGCCATGTGAGTCGTGTTATTAAGAGTGACCATGGTCAATCTGACTACAGTAGATGTGAAAGATATGAAGATGACGATAACACGATGTAAGCAACACTGATTTTTGACGTTTTTGTCTGTACTGACAGCACTCCAAATGTACAAAAAAATGAGCTCAATGTTAAAATTGACTGGAGTTCTCCTTTAAGATGTCCCATCCCCTAAATTGCTCTTTTGGGGGGTTGTTATGAATTTAAACAATTTATCTTAAAGGGATACTTCATCCAAAAATAAATATTCTGTCATCATTTACTCACCCTCAAGTTGTTCCAAACGTGCATGAGTTTCTGTCTTCTGTTTAATGCAAAATAACATACTTTAAAGAATGTTGGTAACCAAACAGTTGATGGTAGCCATTAACTTCCACAGTATATATTTTTATATTTTATAAATCAATGGGGGCCAGCAAGGTCTTGATTACCAAAATTCTTTAAAATATATTATTTGGTGTATTGCAGAAGAAAGAAACTTACAGGTTTAAAACAACTTGAGGGTGAGTAAATAATGACAGAATGATTATTTTTGAATGAACTATCTAGTTTTGGACGCGAAATTTCGGACTCAGTGTGCAAGGGCCTTTAGATGCGTTCAACATATTTTGGTGTTCCCTAACCCTACCCTTAACCTATCCCTAAAGTCACAGTGAAATGTTAATATGGTGAATAACACTTACTGTATATAGAAGAACCTAACCCAGTTTGTGAGCCCAAACTTGACATAAACCCATCCCTCAGATCTGATTAGTTGAATGTAATGTTGTCCAACATGTTGGACTTTGTGAAGTCAGACTCTGCAAATTGTTGTCTCAGGCTTAGCAACTGTAGGAGGCACTGCTTTTATCTGATCTGTGTGTCTGTGTTCAGACTGTAGGCTGGCAGAGGGTGACTGTAGCAGTGATCTCCAGCAGAGCCCGGGGCCCAGTCGACTAATCCAGCACATCACAGACGACAACAGTCCCCTGCCCTCCCCACGCTGCTCCAGCCTCAGCCAGAGTCAACGCTTCAACACAGACCCCGAATCTGCCCCGTCTCCACCCTGTGCACAGCATCTGATCATGTACGAACACACACACACAAACACTGCTCTTTTGGTTGGCCTGTTCAGTCGAAATACCTCCTTTTTCCTTTCCTAAAGAGCAAAACTCTTAATCATCCAGCTGCCTCTAGTAGCACAGTGATTCACTTTAAACCTCAATTTAATTTATTATTATTTATGTGACTTTCCTGTTGACTAATGCTGGGTGATGGGAACAGACATCTGTGACAACCCATACTCTATGCTGAGATGGGAAATAGGCTCTGACCTTTCCGAAATGATGTCCCTCCCTCTGATTCACTGTGTCTCTACTATTCAGGGACATTGAGTCACACACACACACACACACAATATTTTTTAAATTCTTGAACTGTATGTTGTTAGGAAGTTTTTTGTCTGGTCTGCCTCATAATGAATGAGATGGCCAATCAAATTAAAGTAGGTGGGGTTTACTGTTCACATAGGCATAGCATAAATTTCAGGCAGTTGAAACTTGAAAGCATCAGTTTAACGTTGAAAGAGAGGTAAGATATAAATAGTGAAACATTTAATACATGTCAGCTATTTTGAACTATTGAACTATTGAAATATTGATACAATATTTCAATTGAACAATATCTATTGAACAGAAATATTGAACAACCTACTTTTACATCCAGTGATGCAAAATACTCAACGTTTTTTTTCCAAATATGTTTTGAATTGAAAACATGCATTTACGTGATTCATGTAGCCTAATTTCTAAGTGTGCAACATCTTGCGTTTAGTAGCCTACATGTGTGCATATTTTAATGCAAATATTATTTACAAATAGTTCAAAATGAGTATTTCCCAACTTATTAGACCTATGGAATTTCTTTCATTGTTCTATTTCTTTATAAAAAAAATATATAAAAGCATTTAAGATAATAAGCAAATAGCAAAATAAACCAGACATGTTCTCGAATGTGAAACAGATATACTGTATCTTGCTGATTACATGGCTGCTTAGAAAATAAATTACCAGTAGTTTGAGTTTGAATAATTATGTTTTGTAAGAAGAAAAAGATCGCAGGATAATACAGGTGACATGAAATGATCAGTTAATCAACTAACGTCATTATGCAAATTTAAAGTACTGTGTACCTATACAGTATTTTCTCTGTACTGTACATACACTACCGTTCAAAAGTTAGGGGTCAGTAATATAAAAATACCATTTTTTGTTAACCATTTTCATTAAAGAATCCTGAAGAAAGTATCACAAAAAATATGTAGCACAACTTTCCATAATGAAAATAATAAATGTTTCTTGAGTAAAAAATCAACATACCGGTAGTCTAATTTCTGAAGGATCATGTGACGCTGAATACTGGAGTAATGATGCTGAAAAAAATTCAGCTTTGCATCACATGAATAAATTACATTTTAAAATATTTTTAAAATAGAAAACAGTCATTTAAAATGTAACATTATTTCACAATTTTACTATATTTTTGCTCTGCTTTGATGGGCATAAAACTTTCAAAAACATAAAAATATTTTCTTGACCCCAAACTTTTGAACTGTAGTATAGTTTACATTAGTACATTACTGATACAGTGCACTATGTATGTATATGTTAAATGTCATATATGTTAAATACTTTTTTGTACACCATATTTGTTCAGAATTCACTAACAAATAGTTCTGAAAACAGTTCTGAAAACAGAAAATATGCATTACTGTCAAGACTGCAATTTTAATACCAAATATGGTTTGATTAATTAGCCTGGCCAATGTACTAGCCTGTTCTCTATACAATACTCTTCTATGACACTGTATTTATATCTGTGTTATCTTCACTCTAGGGCTCGTGGGGTTGTTAGAACAGAGGTTCATGGAGACGCTAAGGAATCTACTTCCATCTCGCTCCTCACCAAACACATCCAAACACTCAAAAGGAAAATACGCAAGTTTGAGGAGCGCTTCGAGCAAGACATGAACTATAAGGTCAGATTCATTGAAAGCAATTGTATTGCAATCATACAAGTCAAAAACATGAAAATATCTACTCAATTTATCATTCAATTCAACATTCAACACTGCTGTTTAGTAACGCCCTCCACTGGAGAATGATAATACTGCATCTCTCTGCTGGCTGACTCGGATGATAACCGTTTCATTAAGATGAAATAGGATCAGAGGATCAGGACTCTGGAGAATGCGCTAAAGACTTCATCTAAATCAAAAGTTATAGCTTCTGAATTGAGCTGTGTCTGTTCTCACCTACAGCCTTCACATAATGATAAATCAGCCAATCCAGAGATGTTCAATCTCATGAGTGAACTAGCCAAGTCTCGCAAGCAGCTCAAAGGTAAGACTGTCAGTCCACATAATGATAATCGTAATGTGATTTATGGGCTTATTTTGTATTAATTAAAACTGTTTGTCGGTTTGATTTGTGACGTTGTCATACATTTAATTGAATTGACATTTCTTAATCATGATCTCATACGCAAATGTTCTGATGTACCACTATCCATTGTTGGAGAAAGTTACCTTTAAAAGTAATGGATTACAATATTTGTTACTCCTAAAAAAGCAACTATTGGCATTACAGTAACGATTATTTTCGTTCTGTCTGCCCTTGTTCTTGTTAGTCCTATTAGTTTACTTTTCCATCTTGTGTATTTATACTCCCTTTTCTGTTCTACCCTTTGTCAGTTATAGTTCAATGTCATGCTTGTCAGACAGTAAACTCTTTGTTAACCATATTCAGTATTCCACATCTTGTGGCTACCTGTGACAGTTACTTTTTATGAAAAGTAATGAGTTACTTTTGTTACTTTTGTTACTTTCGTTTTGTTATGTTACTTTAGAGTTACTTTTTCTCACCTGGGCATGCTTGTTTATTTTTAATTACAACAAAAAAGTTATATTTTTGTGTTTATGTTAAGGCCCTCTCAGACCAAAAGTGAAATGAATAAGCCAGGCTGAAGGAAATGCATTTTTAGAGCTGTACAGTAGACAAACAATAGGAAACAGTAGAATGAAGTTCAACACTCTCATTTCTAAATCTAATCTAAAGTAATTCTTGCTTATAATTGAAGGTCAGCAGCAAAGACTTTGGTAAAAATCCAAATACTTTTGATCCAAATACTTCTCACTTTTGATAAAGTGAGATTAAATACTTGAAGTATATTTGTGTTTTTAATATAGTTAATTATAAAAGTTTTCAGAAAAATTTGGAGATTGCATTTAATTGTTTTTATTCATTTAGAGGAATACTGAATGTTTCCATGCAAGTGAGATGAGTAAATGCATGTTCACATTTTGTTTAGATCTAAAATAACCATCATGTTTACACACCACACACCTCAACATGAGGACTGGAGAGCTGTCATTCACTAAATGTGAAAAGGTAGCTAGCGTTACTTATTTGAAAAAGTTATGTAACTCAAGTTACAGATGTGTTTCCCCCAACACTGCCACTATCTCTTCAAAATAGTCAAACATCAATATGTAACTAGAAAAAGTTCATCAAGACAAACTTTAAGTTGGCTTGTGAAAGTTTGGAACAGAAAGTTTAAAGAAGTTTAAAGTAGTTGGACATTTAAATTAGTTTATAGTTTAAATTAGTTTAAAGTTTAAATTAGTCTACATTTTAAATTAATTTGAAATTTAAAGTAGTTTGAAGTTTAAATTAGTTTAAAGTTTAAATTAGTTTAAAGTTGTTTCAAGTTTCAAGTTTATTTTGAAGTCATTTAAAGTTGCTTCAGTGTTTCTAGTGGGTTGCTAAGTTATTCTGGGTGTTATGGGCTAGGCAGTTAAGGTATTTTGGGTGGATGCTATGGTGTTCTGGGTGGTTACTAGGATGTTCTAACGTATTTTGGGTGGTTGCTAGACGTTGCTAAGGTATTTCGGTGGTTTCTAGGTTGTTGTGGGTAGTTGATATAGGGTGTTTTAATGTATTTTAAGTGGTTGCTGGGGTGTTCAGGGTCGTTGCTAAGGTGATGCTAGAGTGTTCTAATGTATTTTGGTTGGTTGCTATTGTGTTGCTAGGGTGTTCTAAGGTATTTTTTTGGGGTGGTTGCTAGGGCGTTCCAAGGTATTTGGGCGGTTGCTAGGGGGTTTGTTATTTTATTATAACAAACAAGTAAGCTCAGCCCAGTTGAGAAAAAGTATTGCAAAAGTGCAAATGAAATGCAATTATGGTAACCCATACTCAGAATTTGTCCTCTGCATTTAACCCATCCAAGTTAGTGCACCCGGAGCAGTGGGCAGCCATTGTGCTCTGGTGATTGGTCATTTCCTGCTGGTACTGGAATCGACCCAGAAACCAGTCGACAAAAAAACAAAAAAAAAACAAAACAAAAAAAAAACGGGTTACCACCAGTTGGACATCTGCCCCCTTAACGTATTGTATTAGGCCTACTTTCCATAAAAAAATAACTCCCACAATTAGTTACTTTTTGATAGTTACGCAATATTGTAATCCTTTACTCTTAAAAGTATCTTTCCCCAACACTGATTATAAGTAGATTCCCATTTTGTCGATAGTTATTAAAAAAAAAATCTTTGGTGGCAGACATTTTGTGGTGTTGTGTAACAAAATCAATGTTTTGATGAGGTTTTGATGGTTGTGTAACAATTTTGGAAGTATTTAATATAGATAAATATATTTAATCAATAGAGCAATTAAATGTATCATAATTACTCAAAAATCTTGATGGAAAGTTTGTAAAAACAAGTGCTGGACCAATGAAATTCGTCCATTGTGTGGCAGTTGAAATGCTTTTAATTCAGTAAATACCACGTCCTGTTATTCTATCCTTTTATCCCAATTCAATTCTTTTCAAAATTAGACTTATGAGCTTGTTCACCCTTCTTCCCAGATTTGAAGCTTAAACAGTCATTTGGAGAATCCCGGAGACATGAGAACGGCCAGTCCACAGATATCTGCAGGTACACTAACGGCCAGCAGGAGGCGCCAGAGCAGCAGCACAAGCCCTCTCTGGAGGAGACAGTGGACGGGCTCCTGAAGCGACTACGGGAGAAACGCCAGGACCTCGGCCTCCCAGACAACATGAAGGTGAGGCCATCTGTGGATGCATTCTGTTCGGGTGGGTGGGGATTTGATTGTGTGCTTGTGCGGCCAGGGTTTGCGGTGATTAACTCAACACGCACTCTTCTGTCCACAGGAGATGACCCAAAGACAGATGGCCCTGGAGAAGATCACTCTGCAAAAATGTCTGCTGTATTTTGAAAGCTTGCACGGCCGCCCTGTAAGAGGTTTTTAACATTTAAATGCAGAAATGTTCTAGTTAATTAGGCACGGATTAGGATAGTGGCATTAATATTTGTAAAAAAAATAAATGTAATGTGACATTGTGACTGTAGGGCACCAAACAAGAGAGAAACCTGGTGAAACCTCTTTACGATAGATACCAGATGGTGAAACATCTCCTGTGTGCAATTCCCACTATCACAACTATAGTAAGTGTGATTATATGTATACACATACACTGTTGGTCAAAAGGTTAGTATAAATAAGATTTGTTATGTTTTTTTAAAGAAGCCTCTTTTGCTCACCAATTAAAAATACAGTAGCCTAATAATGTTGTGAAATATTTTTAAAACTTAAAATATCCATTTTCGATTTTGATATATTTAATATTTATATATACAATTAATACTTTTAAATATATACAAATATTACTTTTGTTCAGCAAGGATGCATAAAATTTATTAAAAAATGACAGTAAATACTTTTTTTAATGTTGCAAAACATTTCTGTTTGAAATAAATTCTTTTCATTTAATTTTCTATTCATTAAAGACTCATTAAAAATGATTCACATTTTCATAAAGAAATATTAAGCAGCACAACTGTTTCTTGGGCACCAAATCGCCATATTAGAATGATTTCTGAATGATCATGTGACTCTGAAGACTGGATTAATGATGCTGAAAATTCAGCTTTGATCACAGAAAGAAATTATATTTTCAAATATATAATAATCAGTTATTTTAAATTGTAATAATATTTCACAATATTACTGTTTTTACCTTATTTTGTATCAATGAAATACAGCCTTGCTGAGCATAAGAGACTTATTTCAAAAACATTCAAATATCTTAATTATTCCAAACTTTTGACTGTAGTGTACAGAATATCAGCTCAGATACAACTTCTTCTTCAACATTCATAAATGAAATGTCACCATTGTATCTCCATAGGTGTCATATCCAAAAAAAGTCCCTGTGGCCCACTTGTAATGTTTCAATACAATCAAAAAATAGCTTTTGTTTTTCATTAATTTCTCATATTTTGTTTTGAACGTATCACAGGAAGAAGAAGAAGGGTCAGATGATGATTCGGTTCGATACACACCCCCGCCCATGTGCCTCACTGATAAGAGAGGTTGTGGGGAGGAGGAGGGAGACAGCGACACAGCCTTTGTATCTCCACTGGATGAGATCAAAACAGTGAGGCAGCCAGCCATAACCATGTGCAACCTCCACGAGGCCTCCAGGTACACAGACTTTACTGAGGAACATCACATTTAAAAGAATGACAGAATATCATTCCAAACATTTGGTAAAACATTAGGAGAATATTTGGAGATACTCTAAATACTGGAGAACTATTTCTAGATACTTCTAATAAGTTGGGAAAATTTCATTTACTAGCAGTAGCAATAGTCCTGCCAATCCATTCCCTTATCATTTAGAACAGTTTTGGTAGAATATAATTTGGGTGGATACGGGTGCACTAATATGCATTAATTCATGCTTAACTAATGCACAGATAATCATGAGTTAATGTATAACTCATGAA
>JAOTRC010000014.1:5065720-5077415 GCA_027497675.1 Cyprinella lutrensis | reverse complement strand
TATATATAGTTTCATTTATTTTTTGTATTAAACTTTATATTATGATAATTTACATAAAATACTATCTGTACTACAGTATTGATTTTTTACTAAGCATAATACAAAAAATACATACTGTAACAGTACATATTATGTAAATGAAAACTTGTGATTAATTGCTCTAAAATAATATTGCAATGCTAATAATGTAAATGTTTATTTATGCACAAATCTCAGTAATAGATTCTATTATTATCTGTTGATTAACGGAGTTAAATGAGATTTGAGCATGTCCCCATGAGTGGTCAGAATCACACCTGATTGCTCTTCTCAGCCTGGTTGTTGCGGTTGGAATCGGGGAAGTGGATGTGACAGCCCGTGTCCTCCATCACCTTCTTGATATTGTTTCCCCCTTTGCCGATGACATGTGAATGCTCTGTGTGCGAGACATCCATCTTAAGAGTCACGCGGTTGCTCTGAGGAAACAAAAGAGTCGGACTGTATTAACTATGGTACAATAGCACTCGTTCTTCAATAAAGGTGAAATTTAGACGTTAGCATTCCCATTTATCTCAATGACACTTGCTTGGCTGGCAAAGAACTTTCAGAAGTAGGCCTCTCTTTTTTTTTAAAACAGTTTCTACAACATTTTAAGCAGCACAACTGTTTTTAACATTATTAATAAGAAATCTTCTTGAGCAGCAAATCTACGCATTAAAATGATGATTTCTGAAGGATCATGTGACACTAAAATAAGCTTTGCCATCACAGGAATAAAATACATTTCAAAATATAATAAAAAGTTCTTTTAAATTGTAATAATATCACATACTATTACTGTTTTTACTCTATTTTTTATTCCTTTATCTCAATGACAATTGCTTGGCTGGTGCAATTAAAATGTGCCATGTTTGACTAATTTTGCTTTGTTTAACTGCAGCGTTTTTTTAAGCCAAGGAAGTTGTTTTATTTTTAACATTAAAAAAACCCAAACATTTAATGTATTTTAAAAGTGAACAAATTTTCTTCACTTTAAAAAAACAAACAAACAAAAAAAAAAAAAAACAGAAAAACAGATCCTGCCCCTCTGAGCTGATTCATGACAGTCTGAATTATATCTATGAGCTACAGCCAAGTCAGTTTTCCATTACAGAGAGCTGTCACAACACACCATTTCCCATTTTACGTCATTCGTTTGAGTGAATTACCTCACAAATCTACAGGAATGTTACAAACAATCTCTTCAAGTTGGTGTTGGTGGATGTTCTGCATTACAGTATGTCTGGCACTAATTACCAAAAGAATGGAATGGTAGTCTTGAATCAGTTGTGCAATTTCTACATGCCGATGCCGCAGATGTTAGCTGTCCCTGGTGGCCAATAAAATTTAAGTTGTGATAGTATTTTCTTCTCTATTGTTAAGTATTTGATTGAAATGACTTCTCAAAGAAAAAAAAAATGTGGGGCAGAACTTGATTTTGCTCAAACGGGAATCGATTGGATCGTTAGCACATACAAAAAAACAAAGAGTTGTCAATATTGGGTTCATGGTAGATTTAAAGTCAAACAATGGTATCAGGCAATGGGCACTGGCATTTGTCTTCTTTTCGCCCCATAAGCCATGATTCATTCTACAGCTAAATGAAAAGCTCTTGATGTCAAGTTCCTCATAGTTCCTCTCAGGATCTTCAAGTTCCATCACCTCAAGTGTCAAAAATGGCCTAAAAAGAATGAGGCATTCTTTTGTGTTGCACAATGTTGTATCAAATATGAATCACCCAATCTGACTCACCTTTGTGTCCAGGACAGACATGATCTTCTCCTTGGCTTCCTTCACATTGTCCCTCTTTCCACTAACTTTGATGTGTGGATCTGAAATATAAAAATACATAGCACAATCCATTTACAACATAATATAGCATTTTCATTAGCACGTAAATATTAACAAACTTTGTTTTAAGGTTTACTGTTTTAAGGTTTAAACCTCAAATCACTCAGATCGTTAAGGAGAGGTGTAATATTACTGTTTTTTACTTTTAACTGGCTGATGGTAAATCGGTTTCCCCAAAAATGTTATGCAGCACAACTGTTTTCAGCATTGGTAATGAGAAGAAATGTTTCATGAGCACCAAACTTGTATATTAAAACGACGAAGACTGGAGTAATGGCTGCTGAAAATTCAGCTTTGCCACCACATAAATAAATGACATTTAAAATAGATTGCAATACTATTTCACAATATAACAATAAATGCAGCCTTGGTGAGCATAAGATACATAATAAGAGACAATAAGAAGAAGAACAACAACATAACATAAAAAAATACATTTTACCAAACTTTTGAAACGTATTGTTCTGAAAGCCACTAAAGGACCCTAGTATCATGGACAGTTCTGCATAGGCAAGCAGTGCTTACATTTTTAAATAATGTACAAATCTAGGTATTATATTTATCATAAAGCTTCATTTATGATATGGCCATTTACTCACACCAAATACATGGTAAGTCATATCTCACATAAACAATGTTTGGATCAAGTTGGGCTGGCAGAAAACTGCATGCAGTGTTTTCCCAGATAAATAAATCCAGACAACATTTATATAATTCCGGTACTTGCTCATTCTGTCATTGACCTCCGCACCAGAAACACTGTGCAGCAAAAAAACCCCCCAAATTTTTCAGAACCAATCTACTTCATGCCATCATGCAATAAACCTCTGGTTGGTGTTCCACGGAAAGACTTCTGACAATTGCCATATGGTAGTTAGTTTCATCTAGTTTCAGCCCGTTCTCATCCCAAGGCCTCATCTAACTGACGCTTTTGACCATGCGCCAACATCCGACGCACATGGCACCCTTTAGCGTCAATATGAAACGCACCGCCTAGTGGTCTAACCCTAACCCTACCCCAGACCTATACCTACCCGTGCCATCAAACTGACGTTAAAGGTTGCCATGTGCGTCGGATTTAGACGCATGGTCAAAAGCGTCAGTTAGATGACGCCCTAGGATGAGAGTCATCTAACTGACGCTAAAGGTTGCCATGTGCGTTGGATTTAGACGCATGGACAAAACCGTCAGTTAGATAACGCCCTAGGATGAAAATGAGTTGCTAGTTTCCTTTACAACACACTTAGACAAGAAGATAACAATGAATGGCATTTTGCTCAGATTTTTGTCCCGATTTGCTGAACGTCTGCGCCAGTCTGCAGGTTTTGGGAAGAAAATCAAGTAGTGTGTAAATTCCACCCAGTCGGAGGATATCAAAACATGTTCAATATTCTACCAGTTTTGCAATAAAACCCAATAGGCTACAAATATAATAACAATACCAAAGTATTTCAGCAGAACACGCATAACAAATTAGCCTCTATATTTGAACCATCAGCACAGACAAAACAACTGACTATGCCACTCACTTCACTCACTTGGCTAGATTTTTCTTTTCAGGTCTTAAAAGTCATGGAGTGTATTTCAGCCTTTGTATTACAGTTTGGCTTCTGGAGTGCCACTGTCCTGTAAAGTTGATCTCCAATCCCAATTAAACACACCTAAATCCGCCAGTCAAGGGCTGTGTCTGAAATTGCACCCTTAAATAGGGCTCTATTTCAGGAAATAGCCATTTGTAATGGTGTATAAAACCATAGTGGCTAACATTGAGTGTACTCATCCAATCCCACAATGCAGCCCAATAACGAGTGTACAACCAATGTACGCGCAACAGCAAGAGAATACCCATAATACACTGTGATGATCGCACCGACCGAATGAATACCCGTGTCTCCCAAGAAGATTGCAGCTGAATCATCCATCTATCCATTTTCCAACCCGCTGGTCCAATTTGGCTACAGCATAATGCAAAAACGGTAACAATTCAGGTGCACTTAAGGTGTGTTCACACTGAATGCGAAAAGAGCGTCAAATACGCTTCTATCGCGTCTAGTTAAACCCTTGAATCTTACACTCGAGATCAAATTTTTCAACTTGCGCGGAAGACGTTTGCGGCAAACGACACACCCAATGTGTCGTTACCCAAAATGACACACCCAATTTGTGTCATTCGTGACGCCCGGCGCGAATGACGCATCTATTTGCGTCTTTGCATTGACTTGCAAACTTTTTGTAGTATTTTAATAATGCAACTATACAGTAAATACATTTTATTGAAGGGGTAGGGTTAGGGTAAGGTTTAGGCTTGGGAGGAGGATTTTAGCTATAATTACCAAAGGTTTGTATTTAATTGTATAATTTATTTTATGTTCACTAATAGCTGTTCATATTTATTAAGATTCTAATGTAAGTTATAACTTTAATAAATGAATACATTGTTAAAAGTTTTAAGAATTAAAATTGATTAGACACGCTTTTTGACTGTTGCCATTTAAAATGGAATCCAAAAAAAAAAAAAAAATATAAGATAAATTTGTGAAAAAAATTGGGATTTGGAACAAAACAAAACAGATTTCCTAGAGCCCAATACATGTTTTAGTAACGAGGCAGTTTAAGAATCTGAAGCAACCCACAAAACAAGACACACCAAACCATATAATTCACTCTCCATGAAGGAGGAAGACAAGCACAAGGCTCCGGTTCTGACTCTACAGGTCTGGCTTTCCGTGTTATAGCTGCTTTTCCAGGGCTTAAAGGAAACTCGTGATGAGAGCTTTCAATGCCAGAGGGAAAGAGAGAAAAATCCATGCTAAATCACTGTCCCACGCAGAAGTGAACTCCTCCACCACAAAATCCTGCAAAACATCCATTCGGCCGATTGGATGGACATTGCGGGAGGAAATCGCTCCAGCCTGGCTCCAGCAAATGAAAATGTACAGAGCGTTAGAGTTAGCCACTACAGTACTGCTGGCCTTAGATAAAATTGCATGTAATGTGACTATTTTCTGTGGTCAAGCTCAAGTGCTCAGTAGAGGTTTTACAGTTTATACTGTGGTGTTAGGGGGAGAACAAGAATATAATTGCATACAAAGGGGCTTGCCTTATACAAAGGCACCAATTCAGTGTGGTTTAACACATATAGGATTACTTCACGTTGGCAATTATTGTCCACCTCACCAGTTTTGAGTGGCATCCCCTTAAGTGCTGGATTTACAAGAGTGGTGAAAACGGTGTAATGTAATATGTTCACTGCATACCAAGTGAAGAAATACTGGCTACCAAAATATGCCAAACTTTCAAATTTGTGCATTCAAAGCAAAAATGGCTTATTAAATTGCTATAAAACCCATAAATCTCCATGCCGTTGGTACATTTATTGTTTAAATGTGAGGGAGAGTGGCTTTGTGGAAAGCACTGACAAAAAGTTTAGGATTCTCGAAATGGTCATGAGTTTAACCTTTTAACATGCTAGAATAAATTGACATTTACACATTTGGAAGACCCAAAACAACTTGCAATGCATTCACTGCATACATTTGATTTAGTTTGTGTGTTCCCTTTGAATCAAACCCAAAACTTTGGTATTGCTATACACTGTAAAATGAATGCGCTTTATTTAATAATAATAAAAAATGTGGCAACAGATTACAAACATTATTAATTCAATTCAACACATTAGAATTTAGTAATGATTAATCATATTAATTCATTAAAAGTCAACCATTTAAAATCAGTAAATTTAAGTCGCCATTATGGTGATCGGTATTAGTTTTAGGTTTCTCCTTCAGTGATTGTCTTCAATGTTGCCAATATAAAATAGAGTTCTTAACTAATCTTTGATGTCTTTCTGTTATTCAGATATTTTTGTTTTTTTTTGGTGTAGACTTTATTGATTTTAAATGGTTAATTTTTAAGGAATAATTTGATTCATTATTTCTCAGTTCTAATTTGTTCAATTTAATTAATAATATTGCTCGTAATCTTTTAACACATTTTTATTGATTAGATAAAGCGTATTCATTTTTACAGTGTAAAGCTTAAGACCCCCAGAAGACACAAAGTTCAGCAGAACTACAATCAGGGTCGTTGTTTATTTAAAATCAGTTGTTAATTTAATGTTAATTTATGTTTGTAATTTTGGATCTGTTACCAATTAGACATTTAAAAGGCATTTTAGGTTCATTTTGAGGACCAGGTATGTCCTTTCCACAAATAAATTGGAATTGTTCAAGTGTAACTGATTTTTGTATTATTATTTATTCATATCAGGGTGTGCTGAATGCGCTTTTGAATGGTAATCAATGGAGAAAGACTCGCCACCATAACTGTAGTTACATTATCCACCAGCAGAGGCTAAATAGCAAAACCCATTGTGGAATGTTCTCTCACATGGCCTGTTCACACCTTTTTGACAACAGCATTTAAATATAGCTCAGTCTAATATAGCTGCTTACACACTATATTCACAGCTGGATTTGATAAGCGGCACACTGCGCTGATTGTGGTGAGCAACATCTGTAGAAACACACTCCTCTGAGAGTCTAAATCATTTCAAGGAATGTGAAAAAGCGGAGAAATCAAACAACCAATGAGCTGAAAATACCAAATAAGTTAATTACAGTTATGTTTAGGCTTAAGGTTATGGTTAGACCCTAGCTAAGGCTAATCATATGGAATTAATCGGTTTGACTGCTTCAGGCTATCATGATGGAAAGCATGTCGTTTGGTGAGCCTTGGGTTTTTAAGTTTGAATGTAGGTGGGGAAGTTGAGTTTAAGAGTTATTTATCCACACAGGGGGTGGCGTGAGCTAAATGGAGCACGCTGTTTTGGAGGCCGCAGTGTTTTATGGACTGTTCGGAAATGCCCATAGTGGATTGTGTCATGTGGACTGTAGCACTGCTGCCCCTGTGAGTGAAAACAGCAGTCGAAATAACACAATAGCATTTGCCAATAGCAGCTAGTAAAGGAGAAAGTACATCTACATCCTAAAATAACAAGTATAAGCTGATGGGATGTATAATGGTGTACATACCATGAGACAATGATTCATCAAATGTTATGTTAAACCTTGTTTACATTATTTAAGAAATCAAAATTCTGGACTTCACAATCTTTACAACCACACAGTATCGGTATTTTGGTGTTACAAATATTCATATGATCACAGAAGTGGGATAAAACCCATAATAATAATAAACACTGATGTTTGGATATAAACACTGATCAAAATACAGTAAATCACCATTGGAAAGAAACAAGGCTCTTCAATTGTATCGATAACACGACACCAGTTGGCATTAAGTGACAGATAAAAAAAAAATATTTGTCATTGAATCATTCATTCAAAATTTCATTTTTTTAAAATCATCAGTAATGAAAATGTTTAAGTGAGTCATTGAATCATTCGTTCGAACAGATTTTTTTTTAAAAACAATTCATTCAGATTAAATAAACATTACATTTTGTAATAAAGTTACATTTTGCTTAGTTGTTTGTTCAAAATTGTGGGATAATCAAATTTTTCCTGTTTGGAAATAAAAAAAATGTGATTCTCAATTTATCCAGAATCGTGCTCAAACAGACATATAATTAAAACACACACACACACACAGTATATCAGGTCTGGTGTCTACTGAACAGACTTAAAATGCTCAATGCTCAGTCACAAATGGATTTTGGTATTGCTGTACCACTAGGTGTCACCCTCAAAAGCTTTGTGTGTTACTTTAACTTTAAGGTGGTCTAAGGAGGGAAGTATCCTTACAGAGATGTTCACCATTTATTCCAAGATAAATAATGTCCTTGCGTCCTTGTTTTAAAGGTTCGGCAAAATATATGTGCAATAAATCGCCTCCATTTCTTAGCTTTAAAATATGCATTCTCATGCGCTTCATAAGTCACATGATTTAGCACATCTGGAGTCACGACATCTTGCACAACAAACAGCGCAAAAATATGCGACTCTACTGCTGTGTGTGACCGAACAGATGTCCGTGAGCTAACAAAAACAAAATGCACTCACGCAGGCTGAATTCACAGCTCTGTTCACACGAAAGAAAGAAATTCATTATGGAGACTAACAATTATTTCCACTTTGTATTACTTTAACGGAGCTCTTAGGTCACACAGGCGTTTTTGCATGAAGGAAAAGCAGGAAGCTGCTCTGTTTTTCTACTACATACTTTGGATTGCAGCACCACCATGAACAGTGAGATGTAGCGGGAGCAATGGAGATGTGATAACATCATCTTGTGTGAGGGCTGCAACCAAAGAAGGCTTGATGATAATATTGTATAATATCTCCTTAATGGAGAGGCGCAAGCCTTCCTGTGGCCCTCCAAACACAGATGAGCCCTCCCGAGTGGCTCTGGATGTTTATTGCTGTTTGTGTTCCTATAAAAGTCACAGAGAACATACACGTGTGCTGTACATGCTTTGCCTTGTTATGTAGCAGAACACTGCTGTGTGCTCAGTGCCTCAGTAAGAGCTCAAACAGACATAGGCGAAGGAGAACGATTGGTGGGAAATATCACTACTTAGGGCACAAAAGTAAAATAAATGTTATTGCGGAGGGATTGGACAATTTGGACTTTCTGCAATATTTTCTTCACAAAAAAAATAGAAGAAATAAAAATAGCAAAATAGAATTACAATCCAAAATAGCAGCCAATAGAATTAATAAACATTTAATTTTAATTTCATAATATATCTTTTGTAGCCCCGCCCCTTTACAGCTTGTCTTCCGGTTTTGTATTCCACAGCATTAAGGTAAGATCTCAGAAATTTTTTGAATGAACCCCTTCTTTTAAAGTGCCCCTATTATGCTATTTTAAAATTTCCTAATGTTGTTTTGGAGTCTATCAGGTTATCAAAGGTCAAAAAAATGGTTTCTTTATCTCATAAAATATATTTGCACATCACCACAGTTTCAGTGATTCTCAAACGATGAATCAATGTCTCTAAATCCCTCCATTCCGCAAGCTACTCTGCTCTGATTGGCCAGACAGCTCAGTCTGTTGTGATTGGTCTACCGTGTACAGATCGTGAAAAAAACAAAAATGCCCATTACCGTGTCCCGAGGCTTCCTACACCGTAATTTTACCATATCAATGCGAGCGCGAGTCCGATGATGAAACACTGGAAGAACTAGTTACTCAACCCGAACCTCTCGAGCAGGACGTTTCTCAGTGTTACGCTATTCAGTTTGAGGTACATTGAGAGGTTGCAACTGTAAATCCTGACCATCAGCATTAACAAGCGGATGTCCATCAAACAAATCGATTATTTTACTTGTACTTTTTTATTTACCAAGTAATTTTCTAATTTTTTGCGGTGAACATGTGGAAACTGTATCAATAACAGTGCATTAGCCGAGTCCTAGCGTGAATGACTTGTGTAACAGTAACGTTGGTAAAACAATTCTTGCTCCATGCTTAATCTTTCCTCAAAGTATGAGAATGACTAACAATCTGCATTCATAGACACAGTTTTAGGTTATAGTGGCGGTAAAACTGATAAGCAGTAGCATTTCAGTAAGGCAGTGATACAAGAGTTAGCCAGTTAGCAGGAGACATGCACAATATAAAACTCAAAACGAAGTATTTTGAAAACCATTTTTGAAGAGCAAGCGGTTTGTGAATCCTGCATTGAATTCCGAGATTTGAGAAGCAGCCGTCAGTAAAATAAAGGGAACACAGCAAAAGGTTTAGGATTACACTGCTGTGATATTGTGGTAAAGATTCATTTTAACCACTAATTCGTCACATGGTTGTCCTTGGCCAGTGAAAAAAACAAACAAAAAAAACTTCACTTCAAATTGTAGAGCACAGCTTCTTCTCGAAATGATGCTGTCCAGTTATCTACGGGAATCAGCTGCCAGTTTGAGGTTCGTGTTTTCCAATTAGCAATATGCTAATGTTTCGTCATGGCATCACAATGAAACGTCTTATGACTCGTTTGAAAAACATATCATTTCATTGACTCAGAGTCGACTCTTACTTTTGAAAGACAATTACTTTATATACGGTTCACTTTCAGATTTAAAACTGCAGGATGTTTTAGAACTATAAACAATACATATTGTCACTATTCATGATATGTTGCATTTTTGTATTGTGAAATATTGTGACACGATATAATGTTACACCCCTTATAAATTATTGATCCATTTATGGGACTTTTATGGAAATAGAATTTGTTTTGCATCAACTATAAAAGCCCTAAAATTCCAGCGTCCCTCACATCTGTTGTTATGGAAACGTCTCATTTGCTCCTCACACTGTAACAAAGTCATTCTGGGAAGAAATTTATTTCTTGGGATCAAGAGGGCGAGTCCATTGTATCCAAAATCTGCTGACACAAGAGCCAAAGATGTTCATTTGAAGGAAGGAACCTTAAATCCCCTCTCCGTCCACTGTGAGAGCATACTGGGCAGCAAACGCCAGCAGCCTAGCAGCTCTCCATGGAGACGAGGGCCCAGTCTGATGCAACAGAGCGCTGGACAGGGTGATACTGGGAGAACGGAACGCTCTGGACTGTTTTTACAGCTGCTGCCCCCCTTTAAGAGCAGGCCAGTGGGAGTTCTGTTCTCCTGTCCTCCTATAAATCTCTCCATACAGCAGCCAGAGATTTATTCAGTGCTGCAAGTTGCATTTGCCAAGGAGTGAGGGTGAGTCAGAAATGTCACCCAGTTCTGAGTCTTTGAATGTGAGAAGATGGCACGGTCCAGGCAGAGGGAACTCCAGCAAAACACTGTTTAAAAGTCTGAGTTTGACACAAGTTTTGCAATTTTTAAAGGGACACTTCACCCATTTGTATTAAGCTTTGTATCTTTAGAAACCCAGTCATATGTTTTAATGGTCATGGTTTATTCCCATATTTTCCACTGAGATGGGAGAAATAAGGGTTTTAATGTTTTACTTCCTGCTTATTATGTCAAATCGTGTAAAAATGTAAAAGATGTAAAAATCATCAATTTGCGTCATAATAAGCAAGAAGTCACATTTCATTGAAAAGTGTGGACTACAAACATTAGCTCCTCATTATTCAAGGGTGTTGGACCCACTGCAGGCCTATTACAGATCAGTGGGTGGGACTTCACTTGCAGATACTGAATTAATATCAGCCATCTTGTTTGGAAGCTAAGCTAACAAGTGATGTGGAGATAAGAAGCTATGACAATGACAGAGGAAACTAAACATGATATGGAAAAAGAGGATTGTGAAATTCTGCTGCTCAAATCCGATGTTCGTGGCTATCTTTACGAGTCGCAGTATAGTGAAGAGCAGCTGAGGCTGATGGAGGAACCGGAGGCGACAGCCTGTCGCGGTCGAAGAGCCCGGACTGGCTTGAGCCGGGCGGACTGCTGGTGCATGTACAGTAGGTAGACAACCAGAATGTGGTTTTGTTGAGGTGTATTTGCTGCCTTTGGCCGCTAAGCGGCGCTACAATTACAGACTTTGAAAAGTGTCCGTTTTTTGTGTAATCTTCAGCTGCGCCGTGGCTCTTTCAGAGCGATTGAAAGATGGTAGCAGATTAATTCAAGTGAAACGTAGTTAAATTAATTAATTAATCAATCACAATACTGAAATTAAATTGAAAAAAATAATGAAACCTTAAAACATTGCAGTCGAAAAATATTAGGCTACATCAATGAGGATTTGCAATCGGATAGCCTAAGACAATACCTCAATACTTCAATACCTGTCTACGGATAGCTGAGTGGTTAAAGTATCAGCCTCAACCTCATAGACCTCCAAACGACATGAGATCGAACCTCACTACATGCTTTTGGCCGACAGATTTTA
Organism: Cyprinella lutrensis; assembly: GCA_027497675.1. Taxonomy (NCBI): domain Eukaryota; kingdom Metazoa; phylum Chordata; class Actinopteri; order Cypriniformes; family Leuciscidae; genus Cyprinella; species Cyprinella lutrensis. Next base: position 5,065,739 of record JAOTRC010000014.1, on the reverse strand, counting down.
TGTTTTACCGTTCTTGAAG
>JAOTRC010000014.1:4948792-4963750 GCA_027497675.1 Cyprinella lutrensis | reverse complement strand
ACGGGCTGGGGTGGATGTGGAAAGTTGAAATATTGTATTGGGTTGATCTGGATTCGATTATCACACGGGAGTGATCGTATGGATTATATAGGCTATCTCACTCAAAATACTCCGGCATTCATGGTAACTCAGATAAGAGGAAAACAACATTCAGCCATGCAAATTATAAAATGCTTAAGTAATGCTGAGCAATAAATCTTAATAAAATGAATCGTTATGGTTTAGTGATTATGAAAGTTCTGTGATTTCTGGATGACTGATAAGCGCGAGTCTGGAGAAACAGACGTTTATTTACTCATTCTCATGATTGAGAAACGTAGTCTGCATATTATGTGTTATAATAATTAAAGTAGGCCTACCTAATGTATTTTGTATGAAAATTAGCACGTTGTTACTTGCGGGTTAAAAAGTACAGTTGTATCAGTGCAGCGCGAGCTCTCACAAACACTGACGCGTTCGCAGAGAGAAGATAGGCCTAACTGTAAAATGAAAATTGACGGGCTAAGTTTAAATTTGTATTATCCACCTGTTTTTAGAATTTGTTAAATGACGGACGTTTACTGTTAACAGACCTTCCTATATGTCGGATTAGCCTTAGTTGATTGATATTTTAGAATAAGTGATTTGTTTTGCTATTATTGGACTCATGTCTTCATTGTCAACTATTTTCTATAAATATGTTTGTATTGGCTAAAGTCTATTCAGTAATGCATGTTCTGTTTAAAATGTGCAATGTTCAAATGCAAAGACAGCACGTCAAAAGCCCTTTTTTCTTTGAGATTTAGTATCATATTTGGATATTGATAAATTACACACAATGTTCGGTTTTTTGTTTTTTTTTTTTACTTTTTTTTAGGGGTTTCTTAATTTTAGAATAGTTGACCATCACACATTATATACTTTATAATGCCATATTAATCATGAATAAAAAATGGTTTTGAGCAGTATTGAAACTTTGGACTTTAACTGTAAATTGCAGTGCAAGTGAAATTTTCTGATTTGGGTCGAATTAAAAAAAAACTTTAGGAGTCAACTAGAATTATGAAGATAGGCATACATGCTTATGCGTATACAAAGACATGTTTGTGTGTGTCTCTTGCATTCTCAAAAGATATATGCCAATATATTACTCTATATATATTATGCCCAACCAGCCAAAATGACATCAAAGACCGTGGTAATGGGACATTTTTTAAACGGGAGAGAGAGAGAGAGAGAGAGAGAAAGAGAGAGAGAAAGAGAGAGAGAGCGTGAGAGGATATGATGGTTATCTGTGCCATCAGACAGGATGAGCTTATCACACTGGCCTCTCCCAGCATCCTCAGGGTCTTTCGCTCCTCTCTAGAGAAACATGGGTGGAGACCTCTAAACTCTTTATCATCAGCTCATGATGGATGAGGTTTATTCAACACCCATTTACTTAAGCAGACCCATGTCCTTTTTTATTTCTTTAGAGAAAGTGTAAGTCAGAGAACAGGCTTAATTTCCACTGCCTTTCTTGATTTATACGTGGCTTTAAACGTGGAATGTAAAACTTAATAAATTGTATAACATGCGAAAGCTAGGTTAGTGTTAGTGCATTGACCCTAAATTAACAGTCATGTATATTTACAATATGTCTGTAGTATACAATCAATCCATTATTTATTATTATAATAAATGTCACTGTAGATATATATATATTGTCAGGGAGCATGACTTATGTCAAAGCAAATGTATCCAGATCATTTGCCATTAAATAAAACTGCAGTCCTTTTAAGGTTACACGTGAAATAATAAAGCATTAGCTGTGGGGTACTGTAAATTGTCAATTAGTAGAAATTTGTATTAGTATACGCTTTGTGTGTAAAGATGGATGGATGAATGGATGGATGGAGATAGATAGATTTCAGAGATTGCTGATCTACTGGGATTTCCACACACAACTTTGGGTTTAAAAGAGAAAATATCCAGTTAGCGGCAGTTCTGTGGGCAAAAAAAGCCTTGGTGATGCCAGAGGAAAATGGCCAGACTGGCTCAAGCTGATAGAAAGACAACAGTAACTCGAACAACCACTTGTTAACCAAGATGTGCCGAAGAGTATCTCTGAATGCACAACACATCAAACCTTGAAGGAGATGGACTCCCACTCCTGTCAGCTACAAATAGGAAAATGAGGCTCACTAAAATCGGACAATTAAAGATGAGAAAAACTTGCCAGGTCTGAGTCTCAATTTCTGCTGTGACATTCAGATAGGTAGGGTCAAAATTTTGCGTAAACAACATAAATGCATGGCTGCTGGTCGTGGTGTAATGGTGCGCAAGATTTTCTTGGTACACTTGGGCCCTCAGCAATTGAGCATAATTTAAATGCTACAGCCTACCTAATTATTGTTGCTGACCTTGTCCATCCCTTCATGTCTACAGTGTACCATCTTCTGATGGCTACTTCTAGCACGATAATGAAGACTGTCCTCGTTGAAGCCTATAGCGCAATAACGTACTTAATCAAATATGTAGTTGATGTTTGATGCATGCGTGGAATCGGATGTTTAAAAAAAATAGTATTCATCTTTATTTTTGCCAATTTATAGAATAAATACAAATGGTGGTTTCATTAGAGAAATTATGTCATTTTTAAATCAGTATTTAAAAGCAACGAGGGCGTAGTGTTTTGAATAGCCATATAACATGGGCCTATATACTATTATTATTATCATCCATTTAATTAGTTTAATTTGGACCTTTATGAATACAAAGAGACTGAAAATATTATCTATAACTATATTGTAAATTATAAAAAAAGAAGAAAAACATCACTGTGTCTGGTATCATACAAATAATGGGTTTTGACTGCAAAAACATCCCAATGTCCAACGGATTCACAAACTGTTGTGGACAATCTCAGGTATGCTAGGCTAATATTAATATGCAAACAATTCATTTTTCCATGCAAATACAATGCCTATATATTTATATAACATTGAATGCTCTACAAATAATTATTATACGGTGATGATGACAAAAAAAAGCCTATTAATTAACCTACATAAGACTATTTTGGCTTAAGTTTAATTTCGTTATTCAGAGAGCGATCTAGTCAAACTTTTTCCTTCTAAATATTTTGAATTTGATTGTACAGCCTACAGTTAAACTCACAATCTCCGATGGTTTAAGTGTTAGACAATGATGTGAAAATCAACTATAATGAATGAACATTTATTTGACTTGATGGGGTGTTATTAGTGACGTTAACTCGTCTTTTCTTTCATTTTAATGCCATTTTTATTGTTTTAAATGTTTATCTTAGCTATATTAGAATGCAATAAAAAAGTATATACACAAAATGGGGTTGCATTATGTCTATGAAATTAAGTGACGGATAAAAACACAAAAAAAAGATTAGATTTACACTCAACTAAATCTGTCAGAGTGATGGATATCCTAATAACTATAGTGCCACTTTGGCATATCTATGTTACAGTGCTTTGTGTAAACTTCTAATAATGGATTACAATTATAATGGATGATAATAGCACTACTGTGAGCAGTGTCATTGGAGATGAAATACAAAATGCATTTTTCAAAATTGCATACATCTTTGAAGCTATCAGCAGGGAGTAAAACATATGATGGGCCATAATGTAAGTTTTAATGTTTAAATTGGCATATGTCATACAGTTTTGATAAAAATAATGTAATTTGTGAATAAGTTAATAGGCAATCGCGCCCATGCGTGTTTAAACTTTCATGGCGTAATTAAAACCTAGTACAGCGCACTTAAACACTCGTGTTAAAACGTCAACTGTTTTTGGTATCAATTACGTCATTGTGTTACAGGCTGCAGCAAGGACCTCTGGGATAACTTATCATCTCACACTGGTTTCTTGAACATGACAATAACTTTATTGCATTTGTTCTTATTTATTTGAAATGTGAATTGATTAAAGTTGACACAACATTACATTCATTTAAATGTCTGCATACTGAAATATAATTTGTCATGTTTGTTTTACCCATTTAATTTCTTCTGGCTTAAAGGGCATCTTAAGTAAAAAGAGGCCAATAGGCTAAGGAAAATGATTGGTTGACCTTTACTATATATATAAAAAAAAATTGCAATCTTCAGGATAGGGGTTGTCTAAAATGCATAAAAAGGGCAGTGAGGTCCAATTTCTCAGTGAAATATTGATGGGGAGCAGGCAGTATGTAAATTCTCATTCTCAATCCGTCCCAGGGGTTCAGCTCTCTGCCAGCTCGTACAGAAAAACAGATGGATGAAAAGAGCCGATCTACATAACCACCAAGCAAACAGAACCATTACTCATAATTGCTCTGTTGATTTGAATGATATAGAAAGCAACTTAATGCCCTTCTCAAAATAACCCAAATTACACAGTACGATATTACATTGGCTCACTCTTCACCCTTTCAGAAGTTCAACTTGAGCTTCTTTTCCGCTCTGGAGCTTATTCAATCAGTGGAGTTACTGTAATGAACTCACATGTCCTCTAGAGGGAGAGCAAGACCTATGAAGAGTGATTCATATTTACTTCCAGTTAAAATGTTTCTCCCTGTCTTTTAGGTGTATAAAGTTGGCTCGGACAGCTTTGACACCTATGACCAGCATTATGGAAGAGGTCTTGTGAAGGACACGATCCAAGAGGGTAAGCTCAACCTCAGTTAAAGCATCATACTGTTTGTGCCAATCGACAACACCTCAAATTTTGCATTTTTCTGTTGTGTTTAAGATGCTTGAGGAAAACAAGTTTCATTTCCACTTAAAGTCCGTTGTTTTGAAATGCTTTGACCAGTAGTGTGCTATTTCTTTATGTTTTTAAATCTACTTTGTGAACCATAATTTGCTGCTTTTTGGTTTTGTATGATCATCAATTGTTTCCAGATAGATACATGTCTAATGCCTGAAGTAAAATAGAAGTATTTCTGTGGCTCAAACATCTGAGGATAATTCCCAGGAAATGCTTGAACATAATAAAAGTGTGTAGCTTGAATGCAATGCAAGTCGCTTTGGATTAAAGTATAAATGTGCCTTTGGTGTGAGAGACCCAGGTTCGAATCGACTGTGAGACACCAATGTGTCCCTGAGCACGACACTTAACCCCTAGTTGCTCCAGAGGCATGCGACCTCTGACATATATAGCAATTGTAAGTCGCTTTGGATAAAAGCGTCAGCTAAATGAATAAATGTAAATGTATAATGTAAGGTACAGTAAGAAATGTAGTTAAAAATAATCAAGGCATGCTTTCATGAGCACAAATAAAAAGCCTGCATGTGAACAAAATATTTTTTTTTTTTATGCACCAGTATAACTAATGAACAGTGGTGATGCACCAAACACTGAAACTGAACTGAAAATAAAAAGTATTCAATAATAAATTAAATTTATTTAATAATCAACACTCAAACTGATTTGAGTATATTACTTGTTTTTTTTTTAAATCATGTAATAACAGCGGCAGTTAATTTCTATAATTACACTGTTGACCTTTCCTTCACTCCTCAACCCACCATTAAACCATTAATAGAACACATTTCTGCAGAATTGAATTCATTTAAGCAGAAAAACTCAAATACAGATAATAGATAATAAATATATTCACACATCAACCTGATTGCATTATTTAGCATTCATGTAAAACGCTGTTCAGATTCATCTTTAAAAAGTGTCCATGTAAATGTGTATGTCTTCCGCGATTTGACACACTGATTGAGCTATATGATACATCGCAGTAAGTATAGTTGATTTTCATTCTTACGTAAACTGAGCTGTTAAAGGAGTAGTTCACATTTAAAAAAAAAAAAACTTTTGATCCAAGTTTTTCCAAGATTTCCATGTCTTTCTTTCTTCAGGCGAAAAGAAATTAAGGTTTTTGATAAAAACGTTCCTAGATTTTTCTAAATATAATGCTCTTTACTGGTAACCAAACGGCCCAAAAGACAGTTTCAGTCCAAATTGCAAACTGTTCAAAGGGCTTTAAACTATTCCAGATGATAAATAAGGGTCTTATCAAGCAAAACGATCGCTCATTAAAAAACAACAACAACAACAAAGTTTAAGTTTTATAAGCTCAAATGGTCACCTTGCTGTTCTGTGATGCGCATTCGTGACTCTCCTGTTCAAACTAATCTTTTTCCGAGTCAATTCATTTATTTCGTTCGTTGAATGAACCAAATGACACGAAAAAAAAATTTGTTCATTTTGAGAAACGAGTTTGAACAAGAGAGTCATGAACAAGGACTTTTGGACCTTGAACCATTTAGTTACAAGTCCATTATATGGCGAAAAATCCTGGAATGTTTTAATCAAAAACTTAATTTCTTTTCGACTGAAGAAAGAATAACATGGACATCTTGGATGACATGGGGGAGAGTAAATTATCACCAAAAGGTTTTTTTTTTTTTTTTTTTTTTAAAGTGAACTACTTCTTTGACCCCCCCACGTTGCAGATCCAAGTTCAGTTTTGTCTTGAATTGCCTGCAGATACGATTGAAAAGGTTTCAGCAATTGACATCTTTGGTTCGGATTTGAGTAATTCAGTTTGAAAAACAAGATCTTCTCCGTTCTCCAGGTCTATCTAAGTTCTTCTTCAACGGTAATATTCTCCGCAAAGACGCCATCACTGCCAGTATCCTCAAAGTCCAGAAGATCCTTCAGTGGTTCGAGGGCCAGAGTCGGTTTCACTTTTATGCAAGCTCCCTGCTCTTTGTGTACGAGGGCGTCTGCGCGCCCAGCCCCGCTTCTCAGACGAGAGAGAAGCTCGCACCCGAGGCCTGTGAGCAGAACAACAACATCGATCAGAGCCTGTCCACCATGTACTCCCTGCACAAGAAAGGCTGCGTTCAGAGCCACTACCAAGCCAAACAGGACAATGGCGTGTGGAGCTCCCCACAGCAGCCCAACGGCAACCGCAGCATGCCAAGACTAGAAGAGGACCGGGAGGAAGAGAAAAGCCAAGCGGGACAGGAAACGCTCAGTGACGTGGAGGTTAAGATGATCGACTTTGCACATGTCTTCCCTAGTGACGTTCCCGACCAGGGTTACATCTACGGTCTGAAGAATCTACTGAAGGTCCTACATCAGATTCTGGAGCAGTGATGGAGTGGTTTGTTGTTCCTGGAGGTATGACTTTTGTAGCCACTTTCTTGTCCGTCTACTCGCCTCTTTCTAATCTGCACTACCTACGCCATCAGTGGAGTAACATGTTTGTAATCCTTCGTCTAATGTATGTGCTTTAGTCTTTTAAATGCTTTGTACAGTTTGTACAAACTTATCTTACTCTTACTCAGGTAAATGAATCTATAACGCTTGTATAATATTTATCCCGACAAAAGAAATTCCAACTGTTGAAACTCTCATCATATTATGCCTCAGATATTACATTAGTTCCTGTTTCCAGAGCCATTTTCAGGATTTTTTTTCTTTTTATTCTTCAATTTTTTAAATCAGTGTAATTGAAATTAGAAATTTGGTGAGTGAGGATGTAGGGAAATATTTGACGTTTCTTTCGCATATGCTGCCAATATGTCCCTGCCTGTGTCAGACCTGTTGAATAGTGAATTTTATCTATTTTTTTTTAAACGTGATTTGAAAAGAATTAAACCTTTATGAGTATGCATGTTCTGTGATTACTGATGCAATACCACTGAAAAAACAATGACAGTTATGAAGATCGTTTATTTTTTTCATTGTATGTCTACAACGAATGCCAAAGTTTCCATCAATGAAGTGAACCTGAATTGTGAATTCTCTGATTACTAACTGGATTACTTGAGGGGTGTCTGGGTTTTTCATTAGGTGACTGCATAGGAGATGATAGGAACTCACATAGAAGGACTTGAAGTTAGTCATAAAAAAAGCCATTTAATGTGATTCAATATGAGAGGGGGGAAAAAACAAAACAGTTCAATGTATTCTTCTTTTGTTGTTGATCTCATTTTACGATTTGATTTGTCAGTAATGTTTCAAATGTTTCTCAGTAGCACAAACTAACATTGTGTTTCTTTATTTAACCAAATTCAGGGTTCCCACAATCATTAAAAAACTTGCGAATATCAGAGAATTGCATTTTATCATGAGGATTTTTTATGCTTGAATGCATATTTCTAAAAATCTGTATCTGGTAATTACCTCGGCTGAAAAGTTATTGAAAAGCATGGAAAATGCATTGGTCAGTAATGTGGGAACCCTGTCTATTGCATGTTTTAATACAAAGGGTCTTATGCTTGCATGTATAACAATCATTCATTTACATCTCAATATGTTAAGCTCTAGAGTCAAGACATCAGGAAATAGTCCTTTTTAAGTTCACATGGATCTCTTTTGTTTTGTTATTTATGTAATACGTTTTATTAGCTTGGTCGTGATGGATGTCGAAAGACGTGATCCATCCATAAAATGGTGCAACATTGGAAACATACTTTTCCAGTTGTACCCATAAAGAAAAAAAAGTCCCTGAATAGCATAGTTCTTTGGGCAAAGTAAAAAAAAAAAATGCCTTTTGTGCCTATCTTTAAAGTCTTTAAAGTTTTTCAGTAGACCTCACACAAATTCAACATCTGAAAAACTGAAAGCTCTCGAGTACTAGAATGCTCTCCGTTATGATATATAATTTGTTCACAAATAAATGGACTTATATCATGTTTACATTTCTACCTTTGTGGTTATCTGGACAAAGAGACATTGTTATATAGTCATACATGCATAGCTCAATAATTAATGTCCCTTAATCATCATCATCTTATGCACTGAAAGTGAAAATACTATGTGTACATTTGTCAATTACTAAAGTTTATCTGTCATTTGTTTTCTTTTTCTGATTGTTTTATTATTATTATTTTTAATAATAGTATATAGCACCTGATTGGTAACTACTGTATGGTGGTGCTTGAAGCACTTTAGTGAGACTGGATATTTCCCTGTGGAATGGATCGATCTTATTTAAGGGCATAAAAAATGTTGAATCTTAACAAACGTTTGTACACTGGCTAGATCTTTTGTTCGGTGGAACGGCAGGAATATTTTCATGGCATTCATTTTCTCATGCAGAGTCAGTGGAAGTTGAATATGATATCTTTTTGGTGTCCTCGCGCTTGCTGTTCAATATGCTGAAATATACGGGCCTGGTTCAGTAATGTCTCAGTGTATGTCCATTTTTCGAAAACCTGTCTTAAGCTTTGTATCGAGCTAAACTTAGGGGTTAATACAGAGAGACAGAATTCAGCAAATAAAAACTATTACTCAAATGTCGTTACATTCAGATGGTTTCCAAATGAATAATGTATTCTAAATGTCAGCCATAGCTTCCTGCTTAGAATCATAGCTCTGCCCTGAAACTGTTTTTATAGTGATTTTTGTTAATTGAATACAGTTGTTGTAATGGGCAATCTTTATGGAAAAGAGAACTAATCGAAGTTGATCAATGAACATACTGACCTGTATAGTGTGTAGTTTTTGGACATATATTGTCTATCCAACCCTGATCTAAGCGTTCTCTTAACAAATTACCACTTTTGAATATTGGAATATGAACTTAATATTTACTGGACGATATTAGGTGTATATTTGGCAAATTTTCATGAATAAAATCTGCATTTAATACCAGGTTTTGTTGCTTGTGCTCATTTTATGTGTTGTTTTACATATTCAAACTTGGGATTTACACATGCTCTGTTTTTTTTTATTATTTCAACCACTTAAACTAACTAAATTCTGGAAGAAGAAAATCACAACGACATATTTATTAACGGTGTTTTATAAATCAAGGCAAATCTCATTTATTTTTTCATAAGAATCTGTTAAATTGTAATGTAATGCAATTGTAATGTCTTAATCATTGCATAAGGTGGACGTCATTATCAGTAATGGCTAGAAATCTGGTCTAGAATTCATGTAATTAATACTGTGTACTGTGAGAATCAAATTGCTTGTGTCACACACACACACACACACACACACACAGATTCATCATTGTAACATGTATGGCAGACTAGTGCTGAACTGCTTGTCTCTCCTCATCTGCACCTGGCCAGATGGACCTGAGTGTCATTTAAATATTCATGAGTGACTGATGTGAAGTTGAATATGTAATCGCACAGGGATCGAGATGTCTTTTGGCACGTCATGTCATATTACGTCTTTGCAAGCCTCCTACTGTTCTCTGTATTTGACCTGAACTAACGTACTGTACAAACTGAGATGCACCTAGCCTTTCTAAAGCCTTGTCTTGATCATTTTTGGATATGTCCAATTTTGAACAACAGATGTCATTAAAAAACAAAATAAAAATGTGATTAAGACTATAATGTAAATAAACTGCCTCACTCACCCACAGATTAACTTGTTACACAAGTTAACTTGAAATAACTCAACCACAAGTTAACTTGAAATAAATGTTAAAGGCACAGTATATAAGTTTTGCTGCTAAAGAATGCTTACTCAAAACAATTACAAAAGGTGTAGCTTGATGATGCTCTGAATAAGCATGGAATCATGGGAGTAAATGAATAAAAACAGCCAAGGCAACATTTATAATTTTCAACTTGATGCTCTAAAATAGCCAAAATTAAAACTGAAATATAAATGAATAAAAACAGACACTCTTGAAATAAATAGCCTGATAGCTCATATCGGTAATCAAAGTTACTGCATTTTTTTTTTATTTTTTTGTTTTTTAACATTTACTTGACTGAGTAAACCATATTAGAAAATGCCGTCATATTTCAGAAGAGATGGCTATTTGCATTATTCTTCAATGAAGAATAAAAAGTCTACAATGACAATTTCAGAATTTCTATACAAACCTGTGGAATTCTTGTGCTCACACTTTCAAAACCTAACATTAAACTGGCGGTCAATGAAATGGAACATTTAATCATATTTTTAATAATAGCTGTTTGATAAAATATTTCCTAAATATATATTTCCTAAATATTCAATAGGCTTTTTTTGCAGACTTCCTGTACAGAAATTAACGTTCCAATATAAACCTACCTTGAGAAATATTTAATATTTAGAGTAAAGGAAAAACAGAACTCTTATGATCATAGATATCACAATATCCTCTTGGTGGAGCCAAAAACCTTCACAACATGAAGTTGTGAATAAACATAATGTATTTGGGGGCACCCAAATGCTGTATACAGTCTTAATGAACATTGTCGCAAGTAAACATGGCCTCAGATTCCCCAGAAGAATGAATATTTCAGCAGTAGATTTGTCTCTTGGAAAACATAATGAGCAATTAAGAGAGTTCATCCTTCCACGGGGTCCTGTCCTGGCGTGAATGAGCTATGTGGAATGGGAACTCGGGAGGGGGATATTGGAACCTCTCGTAATATCTGAGCTTCATAATTTACTCACTGTGCCCCTGGAGCCAAAAGAGTGACGTCCTACAAATACGACTGCCAGTAATCTGACAGCTCAGATGTAATGATTCTGGGTGATTGAATTTTGGGATCCAAAACTGTGGAGCCCGTCTGGCGCATCTCTCCCCAGTATATCGCAGGGAAAAGTGTGCAGGCTTTTCAGACCTCACTTGATTATGGAGTGTACACTCACCTAAAGGATTATTAGGAACACCATACTAATACTGTGTTTGACTGCTTTTCGCCTTAAGAACTGCCTTAATTCTAGGTGGCATTGATTCAACAATGTACTCAAAGCATTCTTTAGAAATGTTGGCCCATATTGATAGGATAGCATCTTGCAGTTAATGGAGATTTGTGGGATGAACATCCAGGAGCTCCTGTTCCACCACATCCCAAAAACGCCCTATTGGGTTAAGATCTGGTGACTGTGGGAGCCATTTTAGTACAGTGAACTCATTGTCAAGTTCAAGAAACCAATTTGAAAAGATTCGAGTACATTTTTCTGCTGCAAGTAGTCATCAGAGGATAGGTAAATGGTGGCCATACAGGGATGGACATGGTCAGAAACAATGCTCAGGGAGGCCGTGGGATTTAAACGATGCCCAGTTAGCACTAAGGGGCCTAAAGTGTGGCAAGAAAACATCCCCCGCATCATTACACCACCACCAGCAGCCTGCACAGTGGTAACAAGGCATGATGGATCCATGTTCTCCTTCTGTTTGCACCAAATTCTGACTCTACCATCTGAATGTGTCAACAGAAATCGAGACTCATCAGACCAGGCAACATTTTTCCAGTCTTCAACTGTCCATTTTTGGTGAGCTCTTGCAAATTGTAACCTATTTTTCCTATTTGTAGTGGAGATGAGTGGTACACAGTGGGGTCATCTGCTTTTGTAGCCTATCCACCTCAAGATTATGAGTGTTGTGGCTTCATAAATGCTTTGCTGCATACCTCGGTTGTAACGAGTAGTTATTTCACTCAAAGTTGCTCTTCTATCAGCTTGGATCAGTAGGCCCATTACCCTCTGACCTCTAGCATCAACAAGGCATTTTCGCCCACAGGACTGCCGCATACTGGATGTTTTTCCTTTGTCACACCATTCTTTGTAGACCCTAAAAATCCCAGTAACTGAGCAAATTGTGAAATACTCAGACCGGCCCGTCTGGCACCAACCATGCCACACTCAAAATTGCTTAAATCACCATTCTTTCCCATTCTGATATTCAGTTTGGAGTTCAGGAGATTGTCTTGACAAGGACCACGCCCCTAAATGCATTGAACCATGTGATTGGTTGATTAATGAGGAATTGAACAGGTGTTACTAATAATCCTTTAGGTGAGTGTATTTTAGTAGAGTGGCTAGAGTGCTGATATTGATTTATCAGCGTTTACGGCAGCATTCAAGTTCTCTCTGGAAAATAAGCCTAATAAAAACCCTCACAGAACGCTAAGTTTTATTAGGGATGCTGCCATTACCACATGCACGCACTAAAAGCATACTGACTCAAGCATACTGTCCAAACAGTAAAATCTTCATCAGAAACACAATACAAAGCCCTGATGCTTATGTGAAAATTGGTATGAACTGCAATAACAATTGGTAGTTAAAAAACAAAGGTTTCGTGGGTTGATATGAAGGGATGTTTGCATGGTGATGAGTTTTTGGCAAGCCTGTTGTTTCTGCTACAATAAACTGTCACAGAGTAAGTATCCTCTGCATTACTTAAAGTTTAAGCCATTGTGGTGGCTCTGAACCAAACTATTATTCATAATTAATTACCCCTCAGATTTCTCTTGGAAAAGTTCAAGAGGACATGCTTAAAGATGTCCTAGATAATTATTGTGTAACAAGGCATAGTGACACTATGTCCAAACTTTGCAAACAACTTTGGGAAAGAATTATCTTGAGGGAATACTTTTCAACATTGTCTTCCTTGAAAAATTGGCACAGAAAATTTTCAGGAAGGATATGTTTTATTTACTAAACATACAAAATCTAAAGCCTGCAAGGCTTTACTGATAACCACCAGAGAGGCTGAGTTCTGCTGACTGCCTCCAAGGCCATCTAAATACTCTGAATGTGAAAGCTTGCATTATTTATGGCACTGTTAAGACTCCTATAGTCGCAATGGAAATAGCACATTCAGTTGTCCATTTACAGAAAAATATAACACTTATGCTGGCACTGCACATCAGAAAGAAGAAAACTAAATAAGATTGGATATTTTAGTGGAGACTTTTGATGAAGTCTTCTGCATCTCGTGATTCTCCACTGAAAAATTCCCCAACAATCTCATGTTTCCTCTAGTCTCTGAACAGATCTCAAACTGTGCTCAGATTTCAAAATCTACAATCAAAAGTCAGAGAAGAACTTGTATATGTCTCAGCAAATTCTTCTGAGAGAAAATGACCTGAGTAATCCACATCAATGTAACAGATTGTGTTTAGGAGACACGTCTGCTGAAACAATGTTGACACATGAAAACAGGTCCCTTTAGCTCTGAAAGAGTAAGTTTCCAAGCAATAAAATGTACCTCAGGGTAGTTGGCATAGATAAATCATTTAAAAACAGCCTCCTGGGGTAATAATTGTACACCTTTCCTACCCTTTAGGCTACATTCACAAAGCAAGCCACAATTCTGATTTATTGCTCAGATTAAAAAAAATTGTAATATTAGATTGGAGTGTGAACAGGTCATGATACTGAACTGAACCACGTGCAAAAGAACAATAGCAAAGATGGGATGCAGCACACTGTCATTTGGAAGTAAACACAGAGGCCACTTAAGTCAGCAAACGCATTCATTTAAAAGGTGATGCGTCACAGAAGCCAGCGAATTTGTTCACAGGCGATAAGGAGAATGCAAATGCGGATAATAGCAGAGTTTTTCTCATAACTTTTCCAAGTTTTGCTTGTAGCAATCACCATATAACCTCCTCACTGTTCCTTTACTGACTTGCTTCGCTGCCATCTTCCAGTTCACTGAGGCCCTGTTTTCACCTGGTATTAAGATGCGTTTTGGTCAATAGGAACACCTGGTGTTTTAATCTCTCTTTTGTCCACTTTGAACCACATCTGTTCGGATCTCATTCATTTTCAGATCTTGCAGTCTAATTGACAATAATCTTGCGCAATATACATACCGTATAAACGCACCCAGTGACGACTGAAAAACATACGGAGAGCAGCAGCTTTCGTTTCTGCTCTGAAAGTCTCAAGACCAGCCAGGCGCTGCAAGTGTAGTTTTATTAGATCAGCCCGTTCTTATCCCAAGACGTCATATAACTGACCCTTTTGACCATATGTCAACATCCAACATTTTAGGGTACCTAAAGGTCTGGGGTTTAGGTCTGGGGTAGGGTTAGGATTAGATAGCGTCATCTAACTGACATTAAAGGGTACCCTAAAACATTGGATGTTGACTTATGGTCAAAAGCGTCAGTTAGATGACGTCTTGGAATGAGAATGTGTTAATTAGATTTGAGTGCTGCATTTGACTTAGTTGATCACAACATGACATCATGACTTTTGCGTAAACATACACGCCAATTTCGAGTCAAGTGGCGTGTTATCTCGACGCATTTTG
>JAOTRC010000014.1:4919193-4930252 GCA_027497675.1 Cyprinella lutrensis | reverse complement strand
AACAAATTATAGATAAGCTTTTAAAACAAGAAGAAAGCACTTATAGCTGTATTTATGAACTGCTTTTTAATGTCTGTTAATGCTTTATGAATGATGAATTAACTGATACTCATGCTTAACAAATGATTATTAGCGTCTAGTTATGAAGTGTTACCGATTTGTTTGTCAGCAGTGCATTTAACTGTTCAATAGTGCTGTTGAAGTCATCAAAATTTTGAATTATCAGCAAATCAGGCATAAAATTGAGCAAAATTTCCAATTCAAAAGCATAGGGAACTATCTGTTCTCTAATCGCTTTGATGTCACACACCGACCAGTCTTTGCAGTGCTGCTTCAAGTCGAAAAAACAAAACAAAACAGTGATCATCTTGAAGTGCGCGTAACCTGAAGTAGGCGTAACATAAAGGGGCGCAATATGAAGGGTTGTAACTTATAGTCTTGCATGCTGCACACAGATTCTATTGCTTTTATACAAGGGGGTAATCCATCAGCACGAAACTGAAGTCTCCCCGGGGGCCGCCATTGACTAACAATCCTTCACCTGCTGTTAGCATTCCATTGACTCCCATTTATTTTGGCGTCACTTTGACAGCGAATAACTTTGCATTTGAGTTGGTTTTAAGACTCCATTTGTCCATTGTTAATATCTAAAGAAACACGACAATGAATAAAAGGCTCCATTTCCTTGTATCTTACGGTATAACCCCGTAGAAGCAGTTTTTGTAAAAATAGGCTAACGATTGCGATCATAACAACGCGACTCACAGTAGAGAAATTTCCGTGTAGACAGGAGGAGAAGCTTGCAGGAAATCAGAGGAAGTGGAGGCATAATGCCCAATAAAGTCAAGGGAGAAGCCCATAGAGAGATGTCGGACAGTCAGACAGGTTGCTCATGTCACTTCTATGTCGTCAAGCTCAGTTTGAGCCAGCGCAGTACGCTCAGCCATCAGGAAGTGAGTGCTTATAATTGAAGTCTATGGGGTCACTGTGTCCATTTATTTTACTGTCTATGCTTTTTTACCACAAATACTCATCTTGCAGAACTCTGCGATGTGCACCACATTACATAATCACATTGAAAAATGTTGCGCGTGACATATGCAGAAGTACCTCGAAAAACTCAAATTTTCTCCTCCAAATTCAAAATCATCCAACATCATTGTTTTGTATTTTTCTGTAAAGGACATTTGACTTGGTCTTTACACGTTGGTTTTGTAATTGAATGGAACAGCTTACACCTTAATATCAGGGCCTCTCCATCCCTCAACGTTTATAAATCTAGCTTAAAGACTCGCTTCTTATGGCACCATGTGTAAATGTATGTGGAAATGTTCTTTTATTAGTTTATTACTATTAATAGTTTTCTCTATTAATTTTTATTTATTTTTTTGACCGTCTGTAAAGCACTTCGGATCAACAAATGTTGTTTTATGTTGTGCTCTATAAATAAATTGACTTGACTGGTACTTTCGTTTACGTTGCGATTGACCTTTACAAAGTGAATAAGTAATGTGTGATGCATAACAGAGTTCTGCAAGATGAGCATTTGTGGTAAAAAGTATATACATTTTTTGTTTGTTTTTTGAAAATGATCGATCATTTCTCTAGATAAGAACTTATTCCATGGCTGGGGCCATGTAGAGCTATTTGAAGCTGCATTGAAACTGCAATTTGGACCTTCAACCTATTGGTTGCCAATGAAGTCCACAATATGGAGAAAAATCCAGGAATGTTTTCCTCAAAAGAATAATTTCTTTTTGACTGAAGAAAAAAAAGATATAAACATCTTGAATGACATGGGGGTAAATTATCAGGAAATTTAAATTCTGAAGTAAACTAATCCTTTAAATTCTTTGTAGTAAAAAACTTTAAAGTTTTATTATACAATAAGTACAACTGAATACATACAGTACACTCACTTTGAGCAAATCTCAACTACTTGATTGTTTTATTGTCAAAAAATATAAACTATATTTTCTTCCAATGATTTTAAAAGTCAGATATATAATACATCCTACTTTACCAGCATACAATACTATATAGCTTATCTGAACTGCCTTATTTTCTTTTTTTTTTCTTTTTTTTTAATTTGGTTGGCCAATGTACTGTATACAGTACATACATTATTCTTGTTTAGGGCTATTACTGTATATAGGCTACTATATAGCAAATCTCAACAGTTTGATTACTTGTATCATCACAACATTTAAACTAATGTAATATTATCTAATTTAATATAAACTAATCTAATAAACTAATATAATCACCCAACTCTAGTCTGATAAAAATGCAAATATAAAGCATGAAGATATCATACACATTATCATGTTTTTTTAATAACACGCTTTAACCATCATGAATGAAAAATATAAATTACTTCTGTGTGGGTATGAAACCCCAGATAAGAAAAAAACTACTACAAAAATAAATGCTGTGAATTTTCATATGTTTGAATGGCAAAGCCCTCCAGAAATGTACTTACAATAAGCCATTTCAGCAGATGGAAATCAAATGTTCCTATCTAGCACCATCTCAGAAAGCTTTAATTCAATCTCATATGTCAACAGCTGTCTTTTACTAGACTATACACAGATCAGACTGGTAAAAAAAGAAGAAGAAAAATATATATCGGCAGGCTAAAAATATTGCTAGAAAAAGTATTATGGTGTATGGAAAATAGACTAATACCATTTGCATAATATTTTCATAAAGCCAACAGTTCTCTTCCAGTGTTTGCAAATTGTTGGTTTTTCAATTTAAATACAAGTGTGTTGTGCTGTGCCGATAAAACACACACTCATAAAAGTTCTTTTTGTTGTTGTTATTTATTATTGAAGCCAATTTGTTTGAGCTCATGGGGGCTAAAACAGGCATGTAATTTAGTCCATTTATCCAATGAGGATTTTATGAATGTAATGAATGAAATTAATGAAATTAATTTAAAGGAAACACTTAATTGATGCCTTGAAAGTCTTTGAGAAATCCACCTTTGTCTAATGTCAAATGCAAGCTTGTGATACATATTTGTTAAAAGACATAAGAAAATACTTCATTGAAGAATGTAAGGCAAATCACGGTTTAGTGCATTTTACAGTGTTTTTGCTGAGTTCAGTGTGTGATGTGCCATGCGGCTTCTGGGATGGAGGTAAATAAATATTTTCCACAGGCAAACGAGGTGTGAAACAGGCTTAAGAATATGACAGAGAGAATATGTTTTAAAAGGAATATTTCACATTTTAAAGGAATATTTATACATTTTCTTTTGGGGAAATTTTCTAAGGTGACACTTTCTTTTAATTTGCCCTTGTTCCAGTGTAGTTATACATTTAAGTAATGAGCAATATTAATGAACAACATTACTATAGGGTTAGTTAGTACATGCATAATTTATAGTTATACACTGTGAAAGAAAGTGTTAACAAAATCAATTTCTGCTTTGAAATATCACTGAAATATTTTAAGAATTATTAAGTCACTAAAATAAAAACAATATGAAACTTCTATATAAAATTCTGAAATTGACATTACAGCCATTTCTAAACACAGAGAAAGCATATTCTCATGCCATCTAAACATTATAATAAATACAATATCCCTAATTAAAACTGATCTCAGAGACATACACACAAAAAAGGACACTGCAGGAGGTTATATCTAAAGCTTGAAGTATAATACATAAATACATATAATATAGTACAAGTCTGACTGAAATAAAGATTTGAATGTACATAATGATATCGCTATCAACGCTTAGATGACCTTATAATTGTGCACACAATATTCAGAATTAATCATTTGGAAGACCCTCTATAATTACACAGTAATTCCACGTTTCACTCATTTACAAGGAAGTTTAAACTCCCATGAGCATTTGCGAGATAATCCGAATAAATACACCAATGGCTTAACTCTGACAATAGGATCTCAATAGACTTCCTGTTGCGCGGTTGTTGCATCAGCGGTGCATTGCATTCTCACACCGTGCTTCAGATATATGAAACAAGATGTTGATCAAAAACAAAAGAGCTTTTGAGTGAACCCATCTCTGCCTCCCCACAGACTTGATCAACTGCCATGATTATAGTTCAGCAGTCATATCTGTTCTGCAACGCACTGATGATTTTTTTTCAAGGGCATCTGAGACGCATGAAGCAGAGACGGTTCTGAAATCTTAACAGTAAGGCTAATTTGACATCTGAATTCATCTGAAGGTTACC
The DNA here is from genome assembly GCA_027497675.1 of Cyprinella lutrensis. Lineage (NCBI taxonomy): Eukaryota > Metazoa > Chordata > Actinopteri > Cypriniformes > Leuciscidae > Cyprinella > Cyprinella lutrensis. Next base: position 4,926,035 of record JAOTRC010000014.1, on the reverse strand, counting down.
TGACCTGAGAAAATTTTCCAGATTAGTCATCCCGGCAAAATACTGGGGTGCTGTTGCTCGGCGGCGCTTGATGTTGTTGTTCTATCACTAATCATATGCCAACTGCAGCAGTTGTTGCGGTTATGTTACATTGCAGTTCACAAAAACTGAGGGAGTGTTTTGCGGGTGTTCAAGTCACAAATGAAAGCTTTTGTGCCCATTCTGTCCCTATAAGCTACTAACAGCTGACTGCGATTGCATTGGCCCTGTAGTCGAATGAAATCTATCATCACTTATAAGCAGTTTCATAACAGAATTTCAAGATGTGTCATGTTATTCTACCAAACTGATGCACTTTTCACTTTAAAGGGTCATGTTTTAAGTCATTTGTTCAGTGTTTATAAATTGCAGTGCGCCATCTTGAGTGGAATTGTCTGTTTTTACTAAGACTGTATATGTTGGAATTAAACTTTGCCTTTGGAGCTGGCTATTTTAAAGTGCGAAGAGCTAACTACAGAAATTAGTTTTTGAAAGAAGTCTCACCAAGGCTGTATTTATTGGTGACACAGTAAAACCAGTAATTTTGCTAAATATAATTACAATTTAAAATGACTGTTTTCTATTTGAAAATATTTTAAAATGTCATTTATTCCTGCGATGGCAAGCTGAATTTTCAGCATTACTACTCCAGTCTTCAGTGTCACATGATATAATATATAAGCAACTTTAACAATAAAAAGTTCAGCATTGATAATAATAGAAAAAAGAGAGTTCGTGACCAGTAAATCAGCATATTATAATGATTTCTGAAGAATCATCTGACTCTGAAGACTGGTGAAAGTTCAGCTTTGGTAACCAAGGAATAAATTATATTTTAAATGATCATAAATAATAGAACACAGTCATTTTAGATTGTAATGTCAATGTTTTTACTGTATATGATCAAATAAATCCAGCCTCGGTGAGCAGAAAAGACATTAAAACAAATTTCGAACTCAAATGCTTCACGTGAAAGGATAATGATACCATTTGACAGAATTATTTGCTTTATAAAAATGTAAATCAATTTGTTCGCACAGTATCATGGTTGAGCTGTTTTTCGTGCGTTTGCTATGTATGACCACGAAACAAGACGCGTACAACAAATTTAAAAAGAATTTCTTCAAATAAGTATTTTTTGCAACTGAAGTAATGCAAATAATGTAATGTGAAATCGAACTTTAATGTCAGTACAGAAGTGAAGAATTGAGCCAATGTCAGTGCAAAAATGCATTATTGTATTTTTGTGCTTTCTCACATCCACTGTCATGATTATTAAAAGCAATGCAAAGCATTCAAATTAAAGTCTGAATGATAGCTGAGAATCATAGCAATGACTAAACAGATCTTATCTTAGTTAAATGCTAATGCTTCAAACGTGTCATTGATTTCAGACAGGAAATTAAAAACAAAAACACCTTGAGAACCTGGCATGGTCGACTGGTCCCAGAGCCTCGGTAAACTGTGCGTCATATAGGCCTACCTTCACCTTCACTCCGTCAAGGAGAAAAAAAAAGAAGAGAAAGAAGACTTAAAGGGATTTCTAAACCTTTCCAAAAGAGATTAATGCTGATCGGCTGCTTGCTTTCACAGAAATTTGATAAGACTCTTTTGCATCATTTAACTTTGAATGGCTTTGCAAAAGCGTGATTGGCCTAAACATCCCCAGTGAGACGAGACGGAGCTGATTGAGAAAGTGCCTGCTGTTGCCAAATAGACATTTCTACACTTACATTTGACCTTGTAGTGGTATAGATCTCAAAACGAACATTTACAGAATGCTTTGCAGCCAATAAAATTGAAATCCTGAAATGTATTGTGCCCTAAACACAGAAGTCACAAGATTAAGAGTAGGTGTGTGCCAAAAACAAGCTAGAGCCCTAGTCATTTTTTACACGTATTTTACATTTTTTAACTCAATGAATGGGCCTTTTGAGGGGTATTAATTACATACATCACCAAGCCCTTGATAGTGCATTATAAAAATCATTTTAAAGGGTTGGTTGATTATGATTTCACGTTTTTTTTTTTTAACAGAATATGTTAATCAAAGATTTAGATAGGTAACTCCACAAAAATGCATAAATTCATCAACTAACCATTCAGAAAGTTCCTGTTGCAATCTGCATGTTGCCACTTCTTTTTGCGTCTCTGGTTTAAACATAAAAGTCTGAAGGTTTTTGACATTTTCAGTGTGTGTCTGTGTGAGCTGCTAACACACACAAGCTGTTGAAGCCATAGACAGTAAAAAAAAATGGACACAACATCCCCATAGACAACAGAGAAAGGTGAAATCAATTAGAAGCAATCACTTCCTGCCTTTTCTACATTATAAACAATGGATAATGTATAATGTATATCACCTTTATAAGCAATGGACAAATGGAGTCTTTAAACGACTCATATGGAAAGTTACTCACTGTCAAAGTGACGCCAAAATTAATGGGGGTCAATGGAATGATAACTGCAACCACAGTGTACAGATTCTCCCAAAGATTTTTTTAAAGCATTATATTATGGGTTCAGAACATTGTGACATAAGAAAATATTGAATTGTTTGTTCATTTTTGTATGAACAACATGTTAAAGTGCCTTTAACACAACAGTAACAAAATAATCTGGAGAGTTGCGTATTTTGTAGTATAAATTTACAGAAAAAAATGAATAGCACTTTTGAGCAATATCAATAAGATGAAGCTTTTAATTGTGGAATCAGAACGATGTGATGGTGAGAAAGTACTGACATTTAGTTCATTTTCAAGACAATGATTCCATTAATGTGCCTTAACACAGTATAGTTACAAGAGGAATGGTGATTGTGTAGCAAAAACAATTAAGCTAGAGAGGTGCACATTTTACAGAGTATAATTTTACACAAAAGCAATGAATGACTCTTTTGAGTGATTTCAGTAAGATAAAGCACTTGATGGGTTGGTCAAAATGAATGCTTTTGTGTGGAAAACAGCAATAAGATTCTCCTATCGTGGGTTCGGAATGATTCGACAGTGAAACAATACTGATATTTTACTTCATTTTTGAGTGAGTGATCTCTTAATGTGCGGTAATCAGCAGTTACGAAACAAGCTGGAGAGGTGCATATATTTGTTAAAAAAAAAGAACAGCACTTTTGAGCATCAATTGTATGGCAAACACTGAAGACTCTCCTATTTTGAGTTCAGTACAGTGTGACAGATTAGAAAATAAGTAATTTTAGTGAATTTTTGTGTGAACAATCCCTTTAATGTGCCTTTTATTCAGCAGTTACAAGAGAAAGAGCAGTTGTGTAGCAAAAACAAGCAGATACAGCAATTGCTTAAATGTTTGTGAGGCCTGGTGATGGTATCTCCCATTGGAGCTCTATTGTGGAAAGGGTGAGAAACACGAGCTTGCATTGGGAGGAAAACTACCATCCTTAAATTCTGACACCGACAGATTCACTGAATGATTCATTATTGGGGCTCAGAGGAATTTCAGTCTGCTTTTGCATTTTTAAAACCTTCAATCTGCTGTGAGCTGTAAAAAGCCCACACTTAACAATGGATTGATCCCTTCTGCTTGAGCAGCCCTCTAACATTTCAGTGATTGATCAGAGGCTAACCTTCCATCATTCATACTGCAGCCTGCGTGATAATGCAAACTAAACACACATACATGATTAATAATTAAGATGGAGCATTAAAATGCCTCCCAAGGGAAGCATTTATCAGCGCTTCTCACTGATCACGGTGACATTTCTCCTCTTATTGGTTTGGTTCCGACAAGTCAACTGGACAAAATGGCTTAGCTGGAATCATATATTTTGCAGTAAATTGATTTAATGCAAAGAGCTCATGTGTGTGTTAATGCCCGGATACTATCCATGGATCTTTTAAAAAGGCTAAATGGAGTTTTATGTATACTGTTTAGTTAGAGAACTCTCAGTGATATCGCAGCTTTTGTTGCTGCACTATTTGTACAGTAAAAAGGCACAAGGCAATTTCCGTGAACATGTTGTTTTTAAAAGCATTACAGGCAACAATATTATATAAAAAATAAATATAAGAAATGTGAAATAAACTGTCATTTATGATAAAAAAAAATTCTATCTGGATTGGGCCAGTCCCACCTTGACTATAACATAGAGTGTCCAAATTTCACATTATTTTATTTATCAAAACATTTTATTTAGCTTTGTTTAGATTTCGTTACACAATATTACAGTTATATCCTCAGGTTTAGAGTAACTGGTTCTTTTTTTTTTTAATTAAGTTGGCTTGTGAAAGCCAATTACTGAAATCCTATTTAAACCTATTAAGTTGGCTTGAGAGAGCCAACTTACTGATATGTACTTAAACTTATTGTTGATTTGAGAGTAAGTCACAGGGAAAGCACGACCTGGGGTGTGTTTCCCGTACAGCGAAGTAGCTCACTGCTTCACTACCATAGTACAATGCATCATTGGTGAAATCAACTAGCTAGTCACAACTATTTCCCAAAACCCACTGTCGGAAAGTATCGTTCAACCACATTGGTTTTGCATCTGGTTGAATAATAACTACTTTTAATGAAACTGTTTGAGATCCAATTAACGATAGATTTGTTTTCTATAAATTACAGACGTCATCTGAAGACTATTTCTAATTTTTCACAGTTGTTTTGCTTTATTACCAGACTCAATATTTGGCTCGTTCTTGCATAGTAGAGCACGTTCGCACATGCGCACTCTTCAAACGCGTTACTTTAAATCTTTTGACAAACTAAAAGACGTAAATGACATTTATGTATTCTAAATAAAAAGGCACCGGTTTTACTGAATGTCAGCTTGCTTATTTTGCTCAAGATAAGGATTTATTACCTCCAAATGTCATGCAATATAGAAACGATGCCTCTAACCACAGGTCGAGAGTTGTCATTCAAACCACACAACTTTGGAATGCTGTTTGTGAATGTCCATTAGAACGATGGTTTCGGGAAACACTGTCTCGTTAAACTATGCAGATAACGATGGAACTTGCGACCATAGTTGGCCAACGATGCTTTTGGGAAATGCACCCCTGATCGTCAGGTTCCTGAGGGAGACGAGGAGACTAAATCTGCCTCGCCCACTCTCTATACCCTCTTGGGAATTTTCTCTGATCCTTTCGGTACTTCAGATACCACCCTTTGATCATTTGCAATCAGCTGAGTTAAAAATTCTTTCCTGCAAAACAGTACACCTGGTTGCATTGGCCTTCATCAAGAGTGTAGGGGAACTGCATGCGTGCCTTGTAGGTTTGCTAGGAATGGCGATAGGTCAGCAACACGTCGCCACTGTTGCTGACCATTGCTGTATGGCCACCACAACCTCAGCTCCTCAGCAAAACAGGGGTGCAATTCATGCACGCCAACTTTCATTGTAGATGAACTCGTTCTGTAGACACTTTGACGTAACGTCTCTTGTTCCCTCCTTCAAGGAGTAAGGGTTACATTAGTAACCAAGACATTAGTTATTACAACTAGCGAGAAAGGTTGACAAGGAGCAGCTAAATCTCAAACCTCTGGGGAATCACCCGTTTAAACAAAAACAGAGAACAGAGGAGAGTCTGCTGGCAAAAAGAGAACATGATGTCAGAGCTCGTAATAAAACAAGAATCAACATTGGCTCTGCTTTTCGGAGATTGCAAGAACTGATGGCTTTGAAATGTTGTAAAAATGACACGAGAGATGTTTTTTATTACTCAACAGTAGGGGTGTGACGAGATCTCAAACCATGAGATCTCCCGAGACTAAAATATGACAAGATTTCCTGTTGAGTGAAGCTGTCTCGCGATATCGCCATGACTGAGTGTGAGGGTGAGATTACAACAGAATATTCCAACGCTACACTCACATTTGCCTAATCTATCATGTTGCTGTTTATATAAAAAAATTAAAACCATTGTAAACAAATGTAAAAGTCTACTCTGCTCATCCAGCACAAGTTGCCATTGCAATCAGTGCATCACAAATTCACTGTTCGCGTGACGATGGCGGAGGACTTGTTGCGTAACATAGACTAAACGTGTAAAATGCACGCTCTGCACCGCTGCTCCCTATACACAGAATATTGGCGATCACCAATTTGAAAGTAAAACACAAGTTCCTTAATGTGCATTACGCTCAAATTACGCTTCATAGTCCGTCTCCCAATACCCATCTTTGGACTGTTCATTTGCGGCTATGGTCTCTGTTTGCACTTTAAATATTGAGAGAGTACTGTAATGTCTTAAGGACAACAGACAAGGGAGGCTATGTTTCTGAACTTATAATCGGAACACAAGAACAACATAGAGACAAACACACCAGCCTTATTTCTCTCTACCCGGCTTTTTCGGAACTCACCGCATTAACCCTATAACTGTCGGTGCAAAATAAACCAGCGATTTTAAAACAAGTTACATTTCAGGCTTTGTTTTCTACCCTCTTTGTATAAAAAACCACCTGTACTTGCTCACTATTAGAGAAGTCTAAAAGTAAGTTTCAAAACTACATATTGTATCATTATTTCGAGTTACGCATTTTAAATTAATGATATCCACTGATTTGGATCTTGTCTTCTATTCTTTTTGTAGTTACTTGAGAAACACTAATGAGGTTTGTTTTTTGAAGTATAGTATTTCCCATCTTCCTCTCCTATGCTCTTTGTCTTTTAAACCTCTTTGTGTATCATTTGTATGCAGGTTGTATGCAACTATACAACTGTCACCTTATTTTAGACAAGAGGTCCAATTTTTTAAAAAAACTGCACTACCTGAACTTCAGCCAGCTCCTTGTTTCCTGTATACCATTATTGGACAATTTGATTAATTCAGGTGTGCTTGACCTCA
>JAOTRC010000014.1:4874940-4885717 GCA_027497675.1 Cyprinella lutrensis | reverse complement strand
TTTATATATAGGTTTATGGCTCTTAATTTCCTTGTATTAATTAACCACTAGTAAACTTATGTCCACTGTTCTTTTTTTATGAATTATAAATATAGGACTTTTATTACATCTTCATTATAGTCGAATCGAGAATCAAATCAGGAATTGAAAATCGAATCGAGAATCGAAATCGAATCGAACTGAGAGCTTGCGAATCGAAATCAAATCGAAATTGAAATGTGAATCGATACCCAGCCCTAGTTTGGAGAGGAAAAGTTCACATTCTATTATCATTTACTCACCATCATGTTTTTTCAACCCATTTTTTATTTTTTATTTTACTGTTTCTTCCTATCAAAGCAAGAGTCATTCCTACAGCGAACCAAAGGCTATAGTTTCTCTCTAAAGAAACCTTTAAAAATCCTTGCTGATAAAAGGGAGGCCTGAGATACGTCTCATTGCGTCTCTCTCACAACCCTCGCAGATTGAGATGGCATCTTTTGATTTGATGTGACAGGCCGAGTCGTTATTCTAGACTGGCTCTGTCTGTTCATTTACTACAGAAGGTGAGAGGAACAAGTGGACCGCAGCACTAACACTGACATATTGAGGGTAAAGCTGGCGGACCCGCTCAGCCCGTATCCACTCTCTGGCGGGGATGTCTCCCAATCTGGAAGTGGAACAGCCATGTGTGCCATATTTAGGATCAGGCAACATTAATTGTGATCCCTTTGTGTGCCGACTGCTGTGATGCACAACCATGGATTCATATATCACTGGAAGGAAGCACTATTGTGTTACTGATGTTTCTATACACGCAGTAAATTGATAGAATAAAGTAAAATCCTAAAACAAAACATGAGGCAAATCAATAAGAATGAATTGTTAAAATATTTTGTTAAAAGGCGAATTGCTATGATTTATGAAGTCATAATAACAAATTCCCAATTAGAGATTTTGCATATTAGTTTGTCACTTCCTGAGATATGAATTCAAATTACGAGAAACAAAGTCACAATAGCAATATTTAAATTTACACTGTGATTTATAAAGTTTTTTTTAATCAAAATTGTGAGATTTGACTGCATATCTGAGAGAATGACTTTTACAAACTAATGCGCAAAATCCCAATATGACTTTATCTCACAATTTTGAATGTATTTCTTGTGACTATAAATCACAGTGTAAATTTAAATTTCACATTTGAGACAATTGTGCGATTTAGTCATTTTACTGTAAAAAAAATTGCAGACTGCATTTCAACATAAATTACATTAAACTTACTTAAAAAAATAATTGAATCTTGTATAACTTATGTAAAACTAATGTTGTCTTAACTTATTGATCATATATTTTTTTTTACAGTGTGAGATTTTTATATTACATATTACATATTACTTTGTTAAAGGTACATTCTGAGATATGCAGTCAAATTGGTCAATACATAGATATACAGTACTAGTTATGTTGTAATTTTATTGTACACATACAATTCAAAGAAACAAATTTACAACTACGAGAAACAAAGTAAAAGTTTCAAGAAGCTGAGTGAGATTTAAAGTCCAAATAAATTAAACTAAATTTGCAATAACCTTTTTTGTTTATGTATTTAAATGTTTTTTGTTGTTGTTGTTGTTTTATTTAGTTGTTTTTTTAATGCAAACATACTTCCATAAAAAAACATCACTATTACTTTCTACTAAAAGATTTACATCAAAAGATTACTTTTCAGCTTTATGTCGCAAATTTGAATTTTGGTTGTTGTGTTGAATACCTCTGTAAACTTTCACTTTGCACAGGTCAACATTTGCTACTTCACTTTGCTTCATAGACAGACGTAACTAACGGTAACCATTGATAAATTAAACGCTTCCCAAAACCAGTCGGGAGTATGGCCACAACATCACCTCCATTTAAAGGTTTTTCAAACACTCTTCTTGTTATGACTTCAGTTTGAAAAATCCCGGCTTGTTCCCCATAACAGAACGAATTGCAGAGCAAATTGTCTCTTTTGAATTCGATTTCTCTAACCTACAATGTAAAACTCGGCGCTTAGTGTCTACGTCACGGGCACGGCTCTCAGCCCACCCTTTGTTCGTTGATTGGCCGGCAGTCCGAAGGCCACTGGAAAACTGAAAGATAGACTGCTATCTCAGACTGACTACAGGAGCGAAATGAAATTAGCAGAAGTAGGAAGTCTGACGTAGCCAGGCTAGCATGTCGGTAAACTAGGAAATGAACTCGCACTCCTTGGGCGTGTCGGTGCAAAAAGGAGGCGTGTTTCGGCGCAAACAATCCCTGGTGCTATTTTGCAGTTACAGAAAACAATTCTGCAACTGACCAGAAAAAACTTCTAAAGTCAGTGGTGTGTTGCGCTTTGTTCATAATGCTATTTGGTTCATAATCCATTTGGCTCTAATTGGTTTATTTCACGTTATACCCAAACCACACCTATGAATAATGAAGCTATTTCAGACCAACCCCTTTTTACCTTCGGGCACAAGAGTCATTTATCCCGCTGGTAAAATAACAACAGCGCCCAAGACGCACCCACAAACTTACTTTCACATTGATACTTGTGTTTCAGATCGTTAAAATAGGGCCCTCTGTGTTCAACTTGATAGATATCAGGCCAGGGCAAAAAATATTTGTCTGCCTGAAATATGACAGAGCATTTTATGACATGACATAAGACTCTCTTCATGGGTCATTTCAGGTGCCGATGAAAAGTATATTAACAGGAGAATCTTCTGTCCTGCTTGTTCACTTTCTTTTTCATTTCTTTTGACAAATCCCTCAAGCCTGGCGAGCAGAATACTTTCCAACAGAATAAGCCACTAGAAAAAGAAATGCAGACAAATAGAAGAATTGAAAGAGTAGAATATAAATTAGATGAACCCTTTCAGGCACAGTGGTCTTTGAGAAATCAACTATTATTTTCTCGCCTTTCAATTTGCATTAAAGAAGGAATCTTTCCGTTGTGTGACATTTGCTACCGACATTTTGCCTCACCAAAGTTGGGTGTGCAGTTTCTTTGAGCTTCTGAAAAATCAAAGCTGAACTACTTAGATTTTTTTTTTTTTCAAATGAATTTAATATTAAGTGTTATGTTGCATATAATGGATAAAAAAAATCATGCAACGCATTTTTATAAAGCAGATTAGGTGGTTTTGCACAGCACAGACTGTGGATATATAGGAAATACCATATCATATGACAAAATGGTGGTAAGCATTCTGTGTTTGATCAAAATGAGAGATCTTTATTATATGGTCAAACCATTTTGAGTGAAAAAAAAAAAAAAACTTTAAAAAAGAAATGTCAGTCAGTGCAGAAATTAAATATACGCTCAGTTCAATGAAGTGCTTTTACCACCTCAATAATGCCTCAAAATCCTGTTTGAAAGAAATTCAGTGACTGTCTAAAATGGTTTGAAAGGAGATTATGGTGACATGAGACCATAATCTCTGCAGGTTCAGAATAATATGATTATGCAGTTTTATTATACTGATAGTGGCTTCCAGATTTACACAAATCTTTTAGACCAATAAAACAGCATTCAGACTGACAGTTTGAATGACGGCGGCCTCATTCATAATGATTTTCTTGCGTTTAGTATCTTCACATAGTGTTTATTTGCTGCTCTTTGCTATAATGGAGGTCAACTCTTACAGCCATGGCCAGCATTACTGTCACAACAGCCAGACAAAGAAGATAATAATAATGTGAGTAGTAAAGCAAGACTTTTGGAGCTTTCTGCTCATATTTGGAATCTGAAGTGAACATAAAATCCATGAAAACATATTTTGTGCAAAGCAAACTGGGACAATACATGAGTGAGATTGAGGATTTTATGATAATACACCTTACTTTATGCATAATGTAAATACGAAATTTAAATATTGCTGTTTATCATTAAAGTAGCATAATTTAGATGCTATTCATCTGTTAAAAATACCTTAATCTTTGTGAGTCACTTTGTCTTTATTGCCTCAAGCATTTTTCTATTCTGAGTTCAGCATTGGAAATGATTGGGTAATGATTTGCCAGGCTAAGTCTTTTAGGGGAGATGAAGCGATAGCTACATGTTGCGATGATCTGACAGCATGCAGAGCCAATGATAGCACTGAGTTCCTTACACCTGGCATTGAAAACTTTCTTGAGATTTCTGGCTGAAATTAGAAAAGACACTCTAAAAAATACTGTGTTGTTTCAACCCATGTTTGGGTTAATATGGACAAACCGAACTGTTGGTTTAAATTAAAATGTTTAAAATAGGTTAATTAAACAGTTGGGTTTGTCCATAGTTAATCCAAACAAGGGTTGAAACAACCCAGCATTTTTTTTTTTTTGGAGTTTACTGAATATGTTCAGTTATTATGTTGATTTTCCAACTTAAAAAATGTTTGATGGCAAATTGGCTACTGCGGAAAGTATCAATCATTAAGTATAGAGAGGAAAAAGACTTTTACTTAAATGGATACTCTGTAAATTGGGGAAAAATGCAGTAGTGTCAAAAACCTTTTCAGAATACCTTGCACTTCTCTTGCCTCTAGGCACAGTTACCTGCGATTAATGGTATGAGGTCCCTCTTTGATGTAGGCAACAACACTTTTAACAGCATCTTTTGTGTTCCATGGAAAGATCCAAAAGCCCTAAATTTTGGACTGCATTATGGAGAGGTGGGGTAAAGTAATTATTACCAGAGCTTCTCAGAAATTTTAGTCCAGTCCAAATGTGCCATCTCAGTAATCATTATGGACAATGTCAGTAAAGATTACAGTGACCTTTACCTTCTGTAAAAAGGTCTGGAAAAATTACCTCTAATACTAATCCAGTGCGAATAGACCCGCTGTAAATATTTATGTAAATATTACGTCATTATTTAATTTTCCGTGGTTTTTCAAGTATGGAGGCGCTTGAGAAAACATTCAGTAACTTTCCAGGTGGTGGAACATCAAGACTGTGGAAAACCCCAAGTGTTTTCCCCATACCATTCATATCAAAAAGAAAGTCGAAACCACTTGTTAGAGATAACAAAACTTATTTTAGCTTTAGGAAAGTGCCTATTACCAACAGAATCCAGTCAGAATTGAATTAATGGAATTAATAAATTGTTCGATATGACCTAACTAGGTTATAGATTATATGTATTTGCACATTATATCAGGAAGCAACACGCGTGTAGCGACAGGAAGGTGATGGCGGTGCATAAATCACGTTTGTCCTCCCACTTCTGCTAGTTTAACTGAGATTTCTATGGTTTTTTTTCTAGATATGCCATTAATATTACAGACGTCCTGTGGTAAAATTACATTACTCAATCAACCCATGTAAAGATTAATCCCATACAAATAGGGCTAAAGTTGGCTGCTCATAGCCTGACAAGGTTAACTACCACTATGATGGCAAAAATATCCTTCTACATTGGAGGCTATTCAAAAGTAATCAAATATGATTGTTTTGCAAGGTACATTTGAATAATTCATTATAATATGGTAGACTGGTAGTATTATAAGTACTGATTCATTTAGGAATGAATCTTCACTATGTGTGTTGCTCGGATACGCAATCTGCAGTGGCTTGGTTTTCATATGCGGTGAAGACAAAAGCTATATAGCCTATTAATGTCTTGTTTACAAAACTATTATAGTCTTTCTGATAATCAGAATAAAAGCATGGTTAACTGTGGCCTTGAGCCTACAGAAAAACTGCAATCTAAAAAAATCTGGGCTCGTTATTAGTTTTATCATTTTATCATCATTAAACTTCCAAATTAATTTATAAATATTTTACATGCAAGATAATATATCCAAATAACTGGGATTATTAGGGCTCCTATTATTATTATTTTTTTCTTAAAGAGAACATTTAAAATATAATGTTTTTATACACTATATGCATGATATTATATACTGTATGCATGAATGGGCTCCAGTTGTCCTTGAACACATATTCTACCCTATGGTCTTTTCAGGGGTTAAAAATGTATTTATTTTACTTAGACATTACAAAACATTATTACAAAAGCTATGTAATTTTGGTTGTGTGTATTTGTTTATGTTTGTTATTTTTATGTACAGCACTTTCATACCCATTATGGTTTTTGAAAGTGCTCTAGAAATAAAGTTGAGTTGGATGAGATTTGATCATGTAAGTTTACAGGCCTATCATACAGGCCTATCTAAATGCAGTGTCTGAGGAAGAGCAATTGTGTTTCAAATGTGCCTCAGAAAGCATAATTGGCAGCTTTATTGGTGTGCGTTTGTTCAGATAAAAGTTTGTATTATCTGTATCTCTGATTTTGGATGTTCTGATGTATGTGCATGCCTTTTCGGCAGACAGAGAAGGACAGTCTCAACAGGGTTTGCCAAAATTATATTTTTCCGTCAGTGGCCATGGATAGACAGAATTTTCCACATCAATTTGGAAAAAAAGTTTAAAATTATCCTACTCGTTGTAATTCTCTTCTCATTACGAGAGAACACAGCTGGCAGTCCGCTATGGCTGCCATTCTTGCATGACCTATAATATTTAAGAATCAATTTGCAATGGATTCGTAAAGCCTGAATTAAAATAATCCCATTGTGAATCCTTTCCTAAAATAACAAAAACATAGAGCAAGGTTAAGAGGCAATTGTAATGAGGATGTTATTTCTGTTTATCAAGTCAATAGCTCATTGTGCTACAATGAGCTTATAAGCATTTTTTTGGGATAAAAAGGGGGGATATTTGTAAGTAGCTTCAACATCGATCTACTCATTCAGATTTGTCCTTCAAACCCGAGCGGTGTGTATGATTTCAAGGAATCTGATTCGGCTGGATATGTGGCGGATCACAGCGGTCTCTCCCATCCGGACACAGATGAGTTCCCCTTGGTGCTTCAGAAAAAAAGAGAAGTTTTCTCTTAAAGATCAAAACACAGAAAGAAAGCATCTTAATAAAGATGCCATTCCACGAGTGTGTTTTTGGTCGATACCTGTCAGCCCCAGACGGCCACGATAGCTGCCTCGTGTGTCTGGGTCTTTCATGCGCTGATAAAGCTTTCATGGATGGCTGATGTTCTCACTGTGAGAACGTGACTATGGCGATGTTGCGGTCGCAACATCTTTAACCATTTCTGGTTAAAGAGTTACCTCAGCCGCTCCCCACACTGATCTACTCACCTATTTCCTCGACAGTTTTCAGCATCCCACCACCACCCCTTCTCCTCACACTCACCTCGTTACTTTCTTAACCAGACATACAGAAGGAATACTCTGGGTTGGGGCCTAATTCTGAGCTCTGACCCCTTGGACAGCACGCCAAATATGCATAATTTACTCTGATCTGATTATTTGTAAGTGTGTACCTGTGAACTGAAGAACAGATGTGATGGAGGCAGCACACTCGGGTCAGTGTGGCACGTTCCGAGGACATAAAGATTTCTCATCTGCCAACGGGCGGTTCCAGGTTGGGTTGGTGAAGCAAGGTTGGTGTTCCAGTACACATACAGCCATGGAATCGGGACACACAGCTATTGGCTCCATTGTTCTGTGGCATTCAAGTGAATGCTTTACACTGCTTGTGGTTGAGGGGAGACCCCACTGAATAGGGCTTTGGGTGTTTCATTAATATTAATCAAACAATTGTGGTATCAAAAAATGTATATATATTTTTTCCTATAGATGTGGGTTTTGACTTGGTGCATGCCAAATTTGGTGGTATTACTAGGGATGGTTGCTAGGTGATTTTGTTTTGGAACCTTTGCCGATTTTACCGATCTTAAAATCTACCGATTTTAAATAAGTTTAGCTCAAGTTCTTGCAAGTTGTGCAAGTGTCCTTGTGACAATATTAACTGGCCACACCAATATTTACTGCAATACAGCCACACCTTACTGTTTTGCTTTGTTTTGTTTCACCTTGTTTTGCCAGGGATGAATCTGAGAGGAATGAGACAACAGATTAGTTGTGGAGAAAGAAAGAAAATCCTGGGATGAACTGGACAGACCCTGTTGGGTCTCTCAGATCGTATTGTTCCCACAGGAAAAGTCAGTTCAAGTCTTTGAGATGAACCAAGCTTAGATTCATCACAGAGGAACACATTGGAGTGCTCTCTGAACCTGAGTTACATGCTCATGTGAGTGTGACATGTTATGGGATTATCCACCCTCCCAGAATCCCTGACTGAGAGGAAGCCAGATTCACACAGACAGAATGGGAAATATGAAGAGAGAGAAACATCTTGGTTACGTTTGTAACCCTAGTTCCCTGAATAGGGAACGAGAAGCTGCGTCAAACGCTGTGGGAACGCCCCTGCATGAGTGTGTCATGAAGCACGTATGGAATCAGTCCAATGGTGAGACGGAATGTCAAAGGCGGGTGATGTCATCGACCAGGAAACTATAAAGTACCCGAAATCAAAACCGTGACAGCTTCTGATTGGCCTGAAGCAAGTCGGTCACCGGCATGTGTGTGTGTTTATATATATATATAAAATAATCATACACAGTGCACCCACATATTATGTAAACACAAACTTGTTCACGATTAATTGTTTGACGGCCCTAATATATATTACATGTGTATATGTTTAGCTGTCCTTCTCTTGACAATTCACCTATCAAAATAAACCACTTTTTTTGTTTGTTTTCATAGTGAAAATTCCTGCCTAGTATAACTGAGTATAACCACTAAAAAATAGAGAGAAAAAAAAACACTTGGACAGAATTCACACAGAGAGCGCTTGCTGAAGGCACAGAAGTTCTTGTGATTTTGATTTCAGGGTGCTTTTTAGTTTCCTGGTTGATGATGTCACCCACCTATGACCTTCCGTCTTGTCATTGGACTGATTCCATATGTGCTTAATGCACTCACATAGGGGCGTTCCGAAAGCGTTTGATGCAGCTTGAGTTCCCTTAAAGGGAACAGAATAGTATGTTTTTAGAGTAGTGCAAGCGTGAGGTGAGATACTGTTTTTTTTTTTCTTTGAAGCTTGTTCTTATGTGTGTAATCCATGCAGTGATGATGTCTCTGGTGTGTATTTTAATCCCAATTTATGAGGACGATTTGCATGATCAAAAAGAGTTGCTTCAAATGATGCCATGCTTGATTGTTTTTCCTATATCATATAAACTCATCAAGACTTGCAGATTGAATAAAGCTTAGCAGTCCTTAAATCTAAATCATATGTCACGATTGCTTTGTTTAATTTAATGTTAGATTAGTATTCTTTCCTAAAATTACCGTCTGTGGAATTTTCCCTAAATCCTCTCTTATTCCAAAAATCCTCCTTTATCCACTCTTTTCCCTAAATCCAAATTTCCTGAATATAACTCATCCCACACATTTAATTATGTCTCATTAAACACAAGTTTTACCACCATTGTGAGCCTGTGGTATTGGCTGTTATAAAACAACCTGTGACAAAATGTTCAAATTATCACGTATATCACACTTTTTATAAAAGTGACTGTTTCAAAACCTAATGAGCGGCCAATGTAGGCAGCATTTTACGGTGTCAGAGTCATCCTTCCAAACATGAAAGATGTTCCAAGAGTAGGCAGCATGATATTGCTGCCTGTTAAGATACCTAATTTCAAAGAAGAATTTCATGCATCTTTCACATAGAAGGCAATATCAGAATACACAACGCATTCTCATCCTAGGGCATCATATAGTGACGCTTTTGACAATGCGTATACATCCAACGCACATGGCACCCTTTAGCATTAACATAACACGCTCTGGTTATGGGTAGGTTTAGGTCTAGGTTGGAGTTAGGGTTAAATCACTAGGAGGTGCCTTCTGGCCCATATATATCTGTGTATCCCCAACGCATTCTCATCCTTTAGCGTCATATGTGACGCTATATGACAAAACGGCGAAATACTATGCACATGGCACAACAATGGGCCTCAGGATCTCGTCACGGTATCTCTGTGCATTCAAAATGCCATAAATAAAATGTACGTGTGTTTGTTGTCCATAACATACTGTGAGAGTGGTATCAATTTTAACACTTCTTTTTGGGGGGATGTTAGATGTTCCACATCCTGAATGACAGCAGGAAGCAACAGAATATTTAACATTTTGCTGGAATCCGTTGCCCCAGAGGTGTAAACAAATTAATGTAGCATGTTAAAAAATAGTGTGGCACTTTATTATTTAATGAAAGTTTGTTCAGTCCACCGCAGACCTTAAAGTTTGCACTTCTTCTGCTATCTGAACTATACTTCACACAGGGCAACTTTTTGAGCAATAATTGGGCAATCTTGCTGAGCAATGTTGCTTAAGATCTTTCCCATTGAAAATGAGCAATACATTTCTATCTGGATGATAATTTAGATTGGTCGTGTGCCCTGTTTCTCATCTGGTTGCCCATTGATGGCAACATTGTCCAGCAACATTGCCCAAAATTTTGCCCTGTGTATCATCACTGTTAGTTGTGATTCTCATTTATCTCTCATTTTAGTATCAATAATGTCTCAAATGTTTCTCCTAAAGTTCCTTAGGAGAAATAAAAATAGCCACAAATGATACATGAGAAGTATTTGAGAGAAAAAGAGTCAACACTGAGAATGTGGTGGAAGAACATCTCTTTGTTGTCTTTCTGCAATCTCTACAAAAAACACAGACATTTTTCAAAAAATCTTTTTTATGCTCTAAAGTAGAAAGAAACTCAAACATGTTTGGAACGATATGGGGGTAGTGGTTTTCATTTTGATGCTGAACCATCCCTTTAACCCTCTGGGCTTCTTCGGTCAAAAATGACCGAAAACTGTTACGTTTTGAAATGTTTAATTTTTTTGCTTGAT
>JAOTRC010000014.1:4862447-4874840 GCA_027497675.1 Cyprinella lutrensis | reverse complement strand
GAGCTCTATCCAACTATCCAATGGTGCCAAAATACCTATCTGAGATCAAACTGTATTGAATAAAGCAACAAAAAGGCATATCTGAAGTATTTCATACTTGAAAATGTTTTAGAAGATTCTCATTGTGTTAAAATATGCAATTATTTTTTTTTACTTAAATACTCATTCATGTAAGTATGCCTGTGGTTGCAATGTTTGTGGTTTATATATATATATTTATGTATATATACTTTTGTTTTAAGATCAAAATGGACTATAGGCAACATTGTAGATTGTGGAAAAAAAATTGTAATTATATCATGTCAGCTCTTGATGATGTCAAGAATCCATTATAATCCTTTATATGTAAATTAGGCTCATTATACATCACAAAAGTCAGTGCTATTTGCCTGCTCTAATTAAAATTGCACTAACGGTGTTAGTCTACTGCATCCTCCACAACTAAGCACTCAGAATCAAACCAAAAGGTCAACATTTGCGGCTTTTTTTTTAAATTGCACTCAACGCAGATTTAATGGCCGCATTTTCACTGTTACCTGATTTGTATAATTCCTTACGTCCTAAAACAGCGCAGGACAGCATGTGCACATTAACAGTAATATCACAATTCAGTCAGATAATCCCCACCTCAAAACTATTATTTGTGTATAGTTCTTTTGAAAATTTCTTTCAGATTTTCTTATTCTTTAAGCTAATGAATGGATTACATCATTCTCCCTCTAGCTATGCTTGTTGATCCTGTTTTAAACGTAGTCCTTACCAATTTTTTTGTTTCTTGATGTTTTGCCCCATTATCCTATATACAATCTAGTGGGGTTTTTTCATGTTGTGTTTCCACATGTACAAGATTAATCTTTGAACTTTGGTCATTAACTTTATACAAATGGTGCTTATGTGATTTTTACAGCCAAAAATATTCATCTTATATTTGCAGTAAAGTTGTATCCAACTACTTTTTGGGGCCACTGCATGTCTGTATAAGAACATCTCTGAATTGAGGGGATGTCAGTCTAAAGATTGATAAACTCTGCTGCAAAATTTATTTTGTTGCCAGTTGTGCAGTGATGGACTTCTTTTACTAGTAAGGAAATAATAACTTATTAAAAAGAATAGAAACTCTCAATTTCTTATAAGACACTTTTTGTCTGTCCATAGATTTTATCTGCTACAGTAATGTTTTTTGATTGATGAAATTATCGCTTTTTTCAGAAAAAAAATTTGTAAATATTGTTTATATACACATTTATAAATTTCTGAAAAAGGTACTGTTTTAGGTAGTGGTACTTCCCTTGTTACAGAACGTGGTAGTGGAAATAGCATGAAGATAAAGGAGGATGAAAATATGGCCATGAATGACAAAACTCTGTATATTTAACATTAACATACACAAACGATAACTGACCAGGAGTGTGGGAGAACACAGAAAAAGGGTTTAAATACACATAGAACAGATTGGGGAAACAAAGTGCCCTGGCTCAGGCTCAGGCACAGACTCTGCACTTCACGTCAATGAAGTATACATACACAATAATGGTCTTTAATAACTCTGAATACTAACATTAACATACCATACACAAACGAAAACCGACCAGGAGTGAGGGAGAACACAGGGTTTAGATACACTTAGAACAGATTGAGGAAACAATAATAATGCAGCCCGTTCTCATCCTTTAGCGTCAAATAGAACGCTATATGACAAAAAGGCGCTATACATGGCACCCTTTATCATTAATATAACACGCGCACCCAAGCCGTCATAAATCCTTTAGCGTAATATGAGACTAATCTACTTACCCCACACCTAAACCTACCCATCACAGCGCGTGTTATATTAATGATAACAGGTGCCATGTGCGTAGTATAGCGCTATTTTGTCATATAGCGTTCTATATGACGCTAAAGTATGAGAATGCGTTGGAAAATGGAAACAGTACTGATCTTTTATTTGAGTCAAGTAACACTGAATTTTCTGTCAAGAAATTTTATGCTCTCAGAAAAAATTGGTTCTAGCAAGTCTCAGATCTTCTCTGTCCCCAGACTTGAATGCAGCATTATTTGCTTTCAGGAGCATTTGTACCTCTCTGGTGAACCAGGGTTTTTTGGTTGGCGCGTATGATGGTTTTCTTAACAACAGTCACATCCTCCATTCACTTACAAATGAATTCCGTCACGGACTCAGCATACTCAGCATACTCAGCATACTCATACTCAGCATACCCCTATATTGATATGATGATTGACATCGGCAGCCTCTCTGATTATATTCCACTCCGTACATTCAAAGCAGTCCTGGAGTGCTGATACAGCTCCCTTTGGCTATGTCCATGGCCTATTCCTTGTTAGTAGTGGCCTGAATTAGCATAACACAGAGATGGTCCGAATTGCCAAGGTGGGTGGCTGTCCTGAAAGCCTGTTTGAGGTTTGTGTAAACCAAATCTAACATGTTTTCTCCCCTGGTTGTGAAGTTCACATGTTGGTAATAATGTGGTAGTACCATCCTCAGGTTGACCTTATCAAAGTCCCGAGTGACAATATAAGCACAGACCGGATTAGTGTTTTGCATCACACTGATAGTCTGATACAGTGAGTACAGTGCGTCTTTTGTGTTTGCGCTGGGTGGATTGTATGCTGATTGTGATGCCGATGCATGTGAATTCTCTTGGCAAATAATATGGTCGAGATTCAAGGGTTAAAAAATGTCTTTCGAGCAATGCCTTGAGATCATTTCCGTGTTTGTGCACCAGTCATTATTAATGTAAATACACACTCCCCCTGCCCCGAGATTTACAGCTAAGAGCGTGGTTTCTGTCCACACAGAATGTTTTTAGCCTGTCCGCCTGAATGATGCTATCGGGAACAGTGGAGTTTAGCCATGTCTAAGTAAAGATGATAACACAACGTTCCCCTACCTTGCATTGAGTGATTAAATCCAGTCTTAAATAGTCCATTTTGTTTTCCAGAGAGAGTGCATTAGCCAAAAAAATAGATAGTAGGTTTGTGAATCAAAATAGAAATAGGTTTGTGGGTGTTAGCTTTTAGCCTAGCGCTAATCCCCACGCAAGTGCGACGTTTGCATTGTCTCTCACACCTCTTTCTTCGCACATTGCATCGATCATTGCTTACAGGCAGTGCTTGTTGGCGTCGAATCCCAAACTCATTGAGCGTTTTGTTTCAAAACCAGTAAACTGCTAGATAAGAAGCTTTGGACACACACATTTCAAGCAAAGCACAGTGCTTGTAGACTAGTCTTGTGCTTGATTGTATTGAGATAGATGGTACATTTAACAAGATTTGCACAGTGCTATCGATAGCGGGAGTAGTCGCAGCCATAAAGGGCGCCACCAAGGTTACAACAGCACATATCTGCAAAACAGGTGTTGACTCAAGCAAATCTGATGCAACTAATCAGGGGAAACATTAGTTGCACCAGGTGTGCTTGAGCTAGAACACATGAAATATCTGAAATGGCTTAGTTTTTTGAGTGTCATGTTTGACTGCATGTTAGATTTTTTGTATTGTAGTATATAGTATATATACTATGTAGTATATTTTTTGTTTTATAGTATTATTTACAATGGCATAATAAAACATTGCCAGATGCACGTTCTTCTGATAAAACTGTACACGCCTTTTGCACCAGTCACTAGACTTTTCACTTTGAAAGTGAAAGTCTTGAAATGTTCAAGAAGCAATTTAATATAATTTTACAGAAATGTTAACAGTCATTGTATTTTGTATCAATAGTTGCAAGTTACATTTAACGAAATGTGTTATCTTAATTTCTTAATATTTCCTTGGAGTGCTTTTGTCCTGCATGGGATTACCATTGGTCCACTCTCTGATAGCAGAACACTTATTCACATTTCGCATTGCCATTCTAAAATTAATTGATTAGGATTTATTACAGCATGTCGGAAAACCTCACTTGAGTTTTGTATGTGTATGTGCAGAAGATGAAGATCAATGTGAAATGGAACTGAGTGTGAATTCTCTCGGAGCGGTGGCCTGGCAGGCTGGCACTGTGAGTGGCATCTCTGTGTGTGTCCACTGAGATGGGCTGTTGAAATGAGCTCTGGTGCTCAGGGTCTGGCATCATCTCTTTCTCCTGCACCTCCCTCCAGTAGCCTCAACCCACAAAACCCAACAGCATCTGCCAGACCCTCCAAGCACTCTTTCTATGTGAAGAAAAACTAGAGGAGGAAAGGACAAGGACAGATAACAATTTTAATTTAAAAAAAAATGAAAAATGATTGTGAATGCTGTGGCGTGAGGCCATTCGGCACAAAATTGTTGCAATTAACAACAACAACAACATCTTCCCAGCTTTTTAATGTAGAAAAATCGGTATGGAACTGCTTGAACATTGGGGCTGTTTATAAAAGAGGAGTTTTCAATAGAGTTCACTGAAGCATTATGATGACGACTCAAGTGTAGCTGTAAACAAGCTATGTCATAACTCCGCCAGTAAATTAAAGCAACAGTGATTACTTTTAAATCAGATGTTGTGAAAGGGCATCAGTGATGTGCAGGAATCGTAAATCAGGAATCTCGCCTTTGCTTCATGACAACCCTTCATTTTTCATATGCGTCCTCCCACCACACGAACAACTTTACAACATAATTACAAAATACAAGTCTGATTGGTATGCATTGAATCGAGTCTTCGGAATGCCATTACCAGTGAGCTTTTAACCTCACGCTGAACCCTGATTTGTAATTAAAACTGTGATTAATGCTACTTATTATCAGGTCACTTTCGGCTCCATATGCTAGTGACAGTAGCACCACTCTCAGAGAGAGAGAGAGAGAGAGAGAGAGAGACAAAGACAGAGACAGAGAGAGCAGCATGGATGTTCATAGAGTGCTAAAGTGACCACCCCCCTTATTTACCAGCTTCAGTGCTGGATGATTTTTTCCCCCTCTTTTATTTTATCCACATGTATTGTAAAGCTTGATCCAAACCAATCAGGGCTGCCTTTCCAAAAGCATTGTGATCATAGAAGCCATTGGTCTAAACCAGTGGTTCTCAACTTTTATGACTCAAAGGCTCTATTGTCATAAGTACAGAGGACTCACCCTCACTCTCGGTCACCAGCTCAAAGCAAGCTCACACAACATAACTTTTGGCTGGATTTTTCTGGTGCAGACAGATTTCCAAGATCTGTGACAAAACCCCCGGATTGCGGCCAAATAGGTGCTCACTGCGGACGCCTATGTTTGATGAAGTATGAAGTATAACTGTGTGATCTGAGCCTGTCTCTAGCAGTCACAGACACTGCAGTGTTTTTAAACCTGTTTGATATACGTGATCTTGAATGCAATGTGACGACAAAGTGGAACTAATCCAGCCAATCGCATGAATGTATGTAAAATTTGTGTAATGTAATGTATAATGTGAGGGACCAAAAGGAACATTTTCTTAATAAAGCAGTCACATTCAGCTTCTGGAAAGAAAATGCAACTGTGGTGTTACTGTAAGTTACCATATTTTTTCAGATGAAAAAAATACATATTTTTGTGCATTTATGTTTAAGATATGGACGATGAGGAAGAGCAATCCACAGCTGACAAAACATGCACATCTGGCAAGAGGAAACTAAGCAATATATGAATGGACTAATTTCAATGTTAGCAGTACAGACAAAACAAAGGCAGTGTGCAATTTGTGCAAAACAACCATTGGCAAGGGGAAAGATACCAAACATCTGAGTACATCTGTTATGCATAATCATATGCATTTCAAACACTCTATTGCCATGTCACCAGCTCTGAAGCCTTCTCAAAGCACTGATCAATGCACCAGTGCTGCCTCTTCTCTAATTATAGTAGCAGTCTGTCCGTCCCCAACCCGTGTTCTACGCATGTGCCTGTGTGTGTGTGTGTGTGTGTGTGTGTGTGTGTGTGTGCTCTCTACTACACACACACACATGTGCTCTCTACTACACACACACTGAGGCACCCGTGGCGCTCGTGGTGTTTTCCGCGTTTCACTGTTCGAGGACATGATGTAGGTTACTTTTTTTTCAGAATTATTTCAAATTTCATAATTAGAGACATACATCCAAACTTTAATCAAGGATAGTAAGAATCCAAGGGCTTTAGATACTGCTTTGGATGCAACTAGCTTAGTGAACCCAGTATATTATTTGATTCCAGTTGTAGAACCCAGCTGGGTGACAATGAGATGGCATAGTCGCGGGACAAAACGATGCTGTTCTTTTCGATTAGAACATCAAACAGGTTTTTGCCACTCATTAATGGACACTCTGTTGAAAGTGCATTAGATTTTTCAGATTCTATTACACAGAACGTGAAAATAGAGACAACAGCTACTAGTCACATGTTTGCCAGGAGCCAGAGCAACATCAGGCTGCCTGATATCAAAGCAAATTTAAAAGTTCTGGCTAATACTAATCATAAATTCTTAAAAAATTATGGTTACACTTTATTTTGATTGTCACTTTAGACATTCTACTACCTATAAGTAACTTTTCAACTACATGTCAACTAACTCTCATTAGAGTATTAGTAGGCTGTAGACTGTCAGAAGACTGTTAGGTTAGGGTTAGGTGTTGGGGTTTGGGTTAGGAGACCAAGTTGACCTGTAGTTGCTAAGTTACTTATAGTCAGTAGAATGTCTGTGGAGGACCAACAAAATAAATTGTTTGCAGACATTAAGCAGACAGTCTACTAATACTCTAATGACAGTTAATTTACATGTAGCTACAAAGTTACTTACTGTAGTTAGTTGAATGTCTAAAGTGGACTATCGAAATAAAGTGTTGCCAAGATTATTATTCTCGTCAGCAGTAATGATGTCCAACTTCGCCAGTCGGAGATCACTAAAATTAACATTAAAGAGGTGAGTGAACTCGCAAGTACGAAGCCAGACAGTATATGCTATAGACCCTTTCCTGTTTGTTGGAGTGAAGAGATGCTTAGAAGTCTATCCTCACTCAATGGTTGGCTGTCTAACTGTTGTCCGCATTCATTGAATAGGAATTCATCCCTCCTGAGATGATGCTTTTCTCCAGAAATATGACACATAGTCTTATAGTTGAACCGTCACTGGTCCAGCTCAGGAAGAAGATAGACTAAACCGACCATCTACTAGCTTTCTCACATCACAGAAGTCAGATAAATCCCAACACATAGAGACTCTTTCCCCTAGATATCTTCATATAGTGACTGTGTCTGTTCACTGAATTAGTAAATACAAAAAAAAAATCTCAAATGTAATTGATGTTCAACAAATAAAAAGCACATATAATACAGATGAACAAATGATAAAGCTTGGGTGTATAATCCCTTTCTTCAAAAGCTTCTTGTAAATGATATGATTACAGATCATAAGATGTGCTGTGTTTGACAGAAACCTGGCTGAATCTGAAAGGCAAAGAGGGAGTTGTTGCTTTAATTTATAGTAATATCTTCAGAATTACTCAGAGGTCTAGTTTCAAATATAATTCTTTTGAAGGGATGGTGCTTCACTATCTAGTGTAAGTGATACATAACAATTGACATTTTTATTGGCCACTGTCTACAGGCCACAAGGTCACCATACAGACTTTATCAAAGAATTAGCTGATTTTCTATCAGAGTTAATTCGGTCTACAGATAGCCCTAATTGTGGGTGAAAGATGCATTGGGGTTGGAATTTAGAGACATTCTAAACTATATTGGAGTTTGGTAAAACGTGTCAGGACCTACTCACTGTCATAACCATAATTTAGATCTAATATTGTCACATTGAACCAATGTTGAAAATTTACACAATTCTTTTTTGCATCTAAAATCATTATTTAGTCTCCTGTATACTCCATTTAACCAAGGCTGCAAAACTGACTCCCTGATACAAATACAGTAGAACTATTGTATCACTTCTATAACTAAATATTGCTTTATAACCAATATCCTGAGCATACCAGATAGCTTAGAAGTCAAGTATTGATAAAATGGAGCCTACTGGCAGATAACGATGAAGAAACCATTATCAGTGGACTATTCAGGGACTAATAATACTTCCAATATGGTCAAGGCCATGCCTAATAATGGCCACATCCATTGTAACATCCATTGTATATGAAACTTTGCCCAAATTTCCACTGATCCAACAAAGCTACAAGAAGAAGCTACAAAAAGCTAAAGCAAGACTTACAACAAAATGCCATAATGCACAATGTCTTTACTCGATGGAATTTGATTATGTACATGCTTGAGAGGGTTCTGGAGCAGAAGACCCTCATTTCCATAGAAAATAAACTGGACCCTGCAGGCAACCTCAGTGAAAAAAATGGCCCCCTTTTAAGAAACCAATGTGCAACATAAGCACAGATTAGGCATTTCTGTCTTGTGTATCCCATGTGTTCAAGCACTCAAAGCAACTCTGGGGAATCTAGAGATGGTGCAGCTATCAGGAAGCTTAGACATACAAGAAAGCTTATTTCAATACCGAATACAGAACTGGATTCAACGTTTTAGTCAGTATTTCACAACCCCATACTTCAAGGCAATGCTTTTGGACCCCAGATTCAAAAGAATACCAAATCTCTTCTCAGTGATACAGAATTCAACAGGCTGAAGGAAAGGAAAGTGTTATCATTGAATTAGAGAATGAGATGATTGAGCGCTAGCCAGTTGTTGCTTCAGCTACCACACATCTGACCATGAATTAGTCTGATAGTCTGTTTTGGGGTGCAATGTTAACCATATTCCCAGGAAAGCAGAGATCTAAGTTAAAGTGCCACATTTCAGATTAAATACTTGATCTGCCCTAACAGGCATCTCATCTGAATGGTTTTTTAGCACAGCATGCAGGAGGTTGTTTCTCCACATTGGCCATGACTTCTTCCAAGTCATTTGATTCAGCTTGTAAATTCAACAAGAAGTTTCTGATGCATTAACTGCTTTAAAGGGGTGGTTGACTATGATTTCACTTTTCTAACTTTAGTTAGTGTGTAATCTTTCTGTTTGAGCATTAACAACATCTGCAAAGTTACGACACTTAACCCTCTGGGGTCCAAGGTGTATTTGGGGTCCTTGAGATGTTCTGACATGCCCTGACATTTGTGTTTTTTTTCAGTTGCTTATAAACATATTAATGGCACAGATGAAATTACACACTATTTAGCACAAACAGGGCTACCATAATTTGTGAGCAACATGTATGTACATGCATTTTTGAGAGAATATTGTTTATGCGTGGTTGATGAAAAAACTAAAAATGAAAGTTTCTGAAATAAGGCCACAAAACACATGAAATATCCGTCCACAAGACTTTTGGCTATATGGATGTTGTTGCCTAGAGTTTTTTTTTTTTTCCTTCACGATGATATGAAAATCATCCTGCCTAATCTTTCACATACAATATTTTGTGAATTGGGTTATATTGTGAAAAACATTTTTTATTTGTCAAGGCAATATGTGAATGGATGTGTTTTTTGTTTGTTTGTTTGTTTGTTTGTTTGTTTGTTTTGTAATTTCAACTACTGTAATTTCTTTCAACTTCCCTTTTTGTATCAGCTATTTTTCTACTACTAGTGGATGTATTCTGACAATTCAATTTATAGACGTTCCTCTGAAATTAACCGAGGCATTTCATGCCATATGATGAACTTTCGGTTTAAACCCACTCACTTTCTGTTTCATTTGAATATTGATAGAAATAATTGTAAGAATGTTACAGGTACGTATTTGCTCCGCTATACATCCCATACTGTGTCCATCATGCACTAGACTTTCGGCAACTATTGTTGACTCATTCCCCTTCCAGTCGGGACAATCTGAGCAAAAGTCTGGTGCTGAATTCCAGCCTTCATCAGAATACATTCCCACACCATTGATTTGAGGAGCTGTTTTGGACTTATCCAACAGTGTGGATGGATGCAATGCTTTCAGTTCTGTTTGTAATCCATGTTTTTTGATAAACAATAATTGGCTTGATTTGAATGTTCCCATGAGATACAGTTGTTTTGATATTCCATGACAGAACATATAATTAAAATGTATTGAAGTTCATGTTCTGGGCAGGCAAATTCACAAAACAAGTAGTAAAATAGTGTGGGTCTTATTTACAAAAACACAATCCATCTTAAACAGACGCTTAATGTACTAGTACTGCACAATCCCTGACCAAATGATGGATAAGAGTGTTATAACCATATATTTCCAGTCAAATACACTCTTGACATTTTAAACAATAGATTCAGTCGTATGAATCACCTCAGTGAAGCACCACTTGAACAATATCTTTGATAGAAAAATATGACACTAATGATTTCTGGCATTTAATTTAAACATTAAAATTCGGTATATTATATTCCACAGGTATTTTGACATTATATTAAAAAACATGGAATAAGACTAAGATTTAAATTGTTTAGGATGGAAAATCAGCCAGTGGGGACCTACGCGCAAACCAAAATAATTGGGGAGATGCTATATTGTATTGATAGATGCTATTTATACTTAGAGCAAATAGATTATAATAAAATAATAATAATAATAATAATAATCATTTATAGTTTTCGATGCTATTTATATTTAGAGCAAATATGGGAGTTCTAATCCAGGTTTTTCCAAGTTCTCATCCTGACTTCAACTGTAGAAATCGTCTCCTCGACCCCATTTATTTTACATTAAAACGGGGCATGAATAATACAAGATTGTAGTTATTATGACACACTTCATTAATTTATTTTTCCCCCAACACAAAGTCTTAAATTCCCCTTATTAAAACAACACACTTGTAGCATGACTGTTAAGTCCACCTTAGTGATGACATTAAATTGAAACGAAGTCACGAAAAACAGACGTGGTTGAATATTATGTTAATTTATTTTATTTTAATATATTTGTATAACTTTTTAAAGCCATTTTAAAATGATCAGACAATCCAGTTGACCATCAGGCCTTTTCCAATAGTCTTGAAGAGCACAGAATAAAAAGAAACATTAAAAATACAAGAAAGGGTGAGTGTGATACATTTTTCATTCTTTCCCCAAGACATGGCTATCCTGTCAAAGAAAATATTTTCATTTTTCAAGATTCCTTCTCACTCATTCTCAGTCTGCTCTGTCCTTGGTCGCCCTCCTCAAGACAGGAGTTTCTCCAGGAATTGAGATGCAACCCTCTCTCGTTTCTGATCAATTTTTACCACACTTGGACCCCTGGGTGTTATAGGTCATTTAGCTCTTGTATGAGGAGGACAAGTGCTTGTTACAGCCAAATGCTGAGGGGTATGTCAGGCATGAGATGGGTTAGAGTCAGCAATGCCTGAGGCTGTTTGACATGATGCTCATCAACATGCAAGTATTCTGATATGATCACAATGGAGAACTGAGAAACACATGGAGTCAAGCTTGGATTTTACCCTTCATTAACAACAACCTACATTTACTACTTTAATCTGCTTTACACTTATGTTGATAATCGTCTTAACTTTGGAAAAACACACCTGTGGCAACATTTTTGCAAAACGCAAAATATGTTCCAATACGCACATATCGCTGCAGTTGCCAACAGAAATGATCACTAGAGGCAGTAAAACAGCAAGCACTTTTAATCGTTTTCTCTCACAATTATTTACTTTGAAACTGAGACAGAACACAAGGATTGTACTGTATGCTTCCCAAAAGAGCAGTAAGATGTGCCAAGATGTGCCTGTAACGGTACAGACAAGTGGAGATATATCTGTTGGACTGTGTTACCTCACTTTATGTAAATACAGTATTTGCAGTAAAAGCAATTCAGTGCATGAATCTAAAGTTCATAGGCCGATCAGTTAACTGCACTGTTTAAGTTTTAATTGTAACATGCTTGAATGCATCACTGCTTTTTAATGCAACTGTGGAAAATAACAAGTCCTCATGGTGCACTTGCTAAGTGGACATTACTGAAGCTAAAAGTCAGCACTGGAAAAGGGAGGATATTCATGTTGAGTGAAAAAGCATGGATGGAGCTAAACGTGATTTATCAAAGATAATTGTAATACTAACATCCATAGCAGCTCATGCATTTAATATAAATTTGCTAAAGCTGAGATTTTAATTTATTGACACTGCCTTTTCCAACATGTTTTCAACAAAGGAGGAATCAGAACTAAGGCACATTGAAGTCATATTTGCAGCTTGATTATTGTGTAGTGATAGGCTAAAAGACTTTTTTTAGCTCAAAAACATGTTTGCAACATTTTTTGTCTGATTAGACTGTTGCATTAGTAAAATTAAAGGGGACATATCATGAAAATATGACTTTTTCCATGTTTAAACCTCTGGGGTCTGAGGTTTTTTTTTTTGAGTGTTGACATGCCCTGACATTTGCAACCCTGTATCACACGAAATACGTTCTGACGAAACTATTTTGCAAATCGCAATTACGTTACATGCCAACATA
>JAOTRC010000014.1:4595192-4608420 GCA_027497675.1 Cyprinella lutrensis | reverse complement strand
CTATCTTGAGGCCATCGGTTAGTATCTTGAGGCCACGAGTTACTATCCTGAGGCCACGAGTTAGTATCTTGAGGCCACAAGTTAGTATCTAGAGGCAGCGAATTA
This sequence comes from Cyprinella lutrensis, assembly GCA_027497675.1. Lineage (NCBI taxonomy): Eukaryota > Metazoa > Chordata > Actinopteri > Cypriniformes > Leuciscidae > Cyprinella > Cyprinella lutrensis. The sequence continues at coordinate 4,608,315 of JAOTRC010000014.1, read as the reverse complement.
CTATCTTGAGGCCAAGAGTTACTATCTCGGGGCCACGAGATAGTATCTTGAGGCCATGAGTTACTATTTTGAGGCCATGAGTTACTATCTTGAGGCCACGAGTTAGTATCTAAAGGCCACGAATTACTATCTTGAGGCCCCAAGTTAGTATCTTGAGGCCATGAGTTAGTATCTTAAGGGCAACGAAATAGTATCTTGAGGCCACGAGATAGTTATAATTATTTTTTTGCCAAAGTGGGACTAGGGGGGCTCAAAAAGAACAAAATCTGTTCTTTCATACAGCATATTTTGCCAAAAATAACTCAAATGTTGCTATCTGCAGAGCCAACATCCATTTCCCCAAATCTGGACTTTATGGGTGGAGCTTGTTCATCATCCAGCTCCGCCTCTATGCACCTAATGGGTGGAGCTGTGTTTAGGGATAGGGTTATCACCATTTAGCTCCACCCATCCAACTCGTAGCTCTGCAGTGAGCAGCCTCTCAACTAATTTGGCACTTTTTGCTATATTTATATATTATATATATATTGCTATATTTCTGATGAAAGAAGACTCATTATAAAAGAAAACTCAAAAGAAAAGCCAAAACTCATTCTAATGCAGCGGAACGACTCTCTAGAACCATTATATTATGCACGATTTGTGATACATTATTAATGCAGTGCAATGTGTATGTGCAGGTTCTCTCCCGTCAGCGAGAACGCTCCCGTGGGAACGGTCACAGGAATCATCTTGGCGGCTGCCATAAACCAGACCATCGTCTATTCCATCATCGAAGGAAATGAAGGCGGTGAGCACTTACCGGTTTTGCATAATTTGTTTAGTGAATCAAGTGCTAAAATGACGCAGAAAGGGCATGCAATTAAATGCTCAATGGCAGTTCTCATACACACTAGCCCTTTAAGTATATACTTCAACCAGAACACGGTTTATTCCTTCACCAGAAACTTCAGTGAAAAAAAAAAAAAATAGACAAGATTGCGGGAAATGTCATACTGGTCTTTTATGAGCTGGATATTATTGTATTGTAATAAATTATAGTTTGTAAGACATCAAGCAAGGGATAATGACATCCCACACACTCCTAGACGTCATTTCTTTGGTGGCTGTCAACTGCAAGTTATCAAAAGCTCCATGATTTTTTTTTTTTTACTTTGTACTTACTTTGTACTTGCTGTTGCCATGTGTCATTAGAGTGCGAGTGAGAGCAGGAAGAGGGAGGTGTGCATGATTATATCCTCTCTCCTCACATTCTGAATGTGTTCAGCTGAAATCACATTTGAATACATCTGGCGCTGGTTTAGAGTGAAGGGGAAGTCGTTTCGGTACATTCTCATTAGATGGAATCAAGGAGCGTAGATAGATAATCAAAAAGCTGTTTTCATTAGCGTAAACTAGAAAAAAAGCGAGGAAGAATAAGGTAATCATTCCACCCTTCAGACCTCCTGGATCCAAGACATTTAATGCGATGACATCACCAAGATCAGAGCTAATCCTTTGGGAATGTTAATGAGACTCAAGAGGTGGATAGTGCACTCTGGACCTGAAATCCCAATATAGCTAAGTGCATTACTTATACGTTTCACTGAAGTGGTGAAGGGATGAGTTGTAAGACCTGAGCTTAGAATTACTGAGCGAATTCTTATATCCTGGTATGAGATAAGCCTATGTCATATCACAGTAAAAGTATGGATAATAATATAGTTATGTATTTATTTATTCTTTAAAAGAAGTCGCACACTAAATAATAAATATCTGAGATTAAAAATGCATCATTTTGACTCATGAAATGAAAATGAAAGTTTTCTCTCCCATTCGCGACAGGTGAATTTGTCATGAACAACGTCACTGGAGTTATCAGCACTGCCAAGCCGCTGGACTATGAGAGAAACAGCAGTTACATCATCCGCGTGGAAGCAGACTCCATGAGACTGGTGTCGTCCAACCTACGAGCCCCAGCCAAAAGTGAGGCTACTTTTAGTGCCTGTTCACACATATAATGATAATTATAGTCGTAATAATCGTTCAAATTCTGTGAGAATAGGGACATTTACACCACAACTATAACAATGACGACACATAGAAACAATGTGTTGGAATCACTTTCAGAACATTGGCAGTTGACATTCTAAATGTATAAAATATATAATCTACATCTGTTTATTATATTATAATAAACATATGCAAATGTCATTGTTATAAATATGGTTCTTAGTGTGAACAGGCCTTTAACCAGGGCCTAAAATTATGACTAAACTCAAATCCTTCCGAATGCATTTAAATGCTTTAAATGTATTAAACGGAATTTTAGTCTTCAGGATTAAAACATATAAAAATAAAAACATTCTGGGTCTGCTTTTGACCCTGCGACATTTAATGTGGCTTAAAAGCTTGTTCAGGATGTTTTTGCTTTTTCATTTCATTTTAGAGTTTATTAAACACTTCCTTTCCAGCATGCCACTACAGAATGTCTCAAAATAACTAAAACATAATTACTTCCTGTCACATAGCTTTCAGGGAAAGTGGGGGGATGGGGCTACTTGTCCATCCCTGACATATGCAGGTGATTATGGAAAATCATTATTTGAGAAATCTTTTCTGATTAACCAGAATCTGATTAACCAGTTTAATATTATTCAAACCTGATGATAAAATCAAATGATTTGTTGAGTCTAGTCAGTCTGTCAGCTTTGTGGTATTAATTGATTGCTAAAAGGGAGTTTTAATTAATTATATCTTGTCAGTGTGCTTGAAAGAGCTGCCAGGTCCTTGATTTAAATAAGACCTCATGGGTCTCATGAAAATCTAGTTGGATAAATATGCATATTATTTCATAGATCAATGTCTACTGCATTTAGCTGTCAATTTATAGTTTATTTTGAAACACTTGCTTTGTGTTTTCAGGGGGCTCATTGGCTCATTTTATTAATTGTCGTTGGTTTTCATTGCTTCACAGTGGTCGGCGATACTCTAGTGCCATGTCACTCTGCTCTGTTTAGCGATACCTCAGTACCACACAGAGTGACTGTGCAGAAATGAGCAGGAGGCTCTGGAAACCCCTTTGGCATGAGCACTGAAGTGTGTCAGATGATAAATCGTGTTGTTGCTCTCATACCCCCACAAAATATGACTCTGCCTTTTACTTTGAGAAGTGACAGATGATGGTCTTGAAGGACTTGACGAAGAAATGCTGCAGAGATGTACTTTAGCAGCTTAGATGTGCAGAACTTAGGGTGGTGAGCTGGGTTTTGATGATTTACTGAATTTGATTTGAATTGCTTTTAGGCTTTTTCCTTGAATGAAAGTGCAGTCATGGGAAAAATGACAAATGACAAGTTAGAGTCAGTGCAATCATTTTTTTTTACCTACAGTAATTGACAGCCTACACCACTAATTTGATGCTTCAAAAAGTTAATAAAGAGATTGTAAAACTAATCCACATGAATTGAGCGGTTTAGTCCGAATTGGAAGCTCAAACGTGCTGTGTAACACGAAAATAAACCTCATTGGTTCTTGCTGAAGCTCAAATGGGCTGAAAAAACATGAGAATGAACCTCAGTAGTTCTTACTGAAGCTCAAACGAGCTGAAAAACATGAGAATGAGCCTCATTTGTGCTTGTAGAAGCTCAAATGTGCTGCGTAACACGAGAATGAACCTCATTGGTTCTTGTAGAAGCTCAAAGATGTTGCATAACTTGAGAATGAACCTCATTGATTCTTGTAGGAGCTCAAACGTGCAGCGTAACACGAGAATGAACCTCATTGGTTCTTGCAGAAGCTCAAATTGATGTATAACACGAGAATGAGCCTCATTGATTCTTGTAGAAGCTCAAACGTGCTGTGTAACATGAGAATGAACCTCATTGGTTCTTGCAGAAGCTCAAACGTGCAGCATAACATGAGAATGAACCTCATTGGTTCTTGCAGAACCTCAATCATGCTGTGTAACATGAGAATGAACCTCATTGGTTCTTGCAGAAGCTCAAATTGCTGTATGTATAACACGAGAATGAGCCTCATTGGTTCTTGTAGAAGCTCAAACGTGCAGTGTAACACGAGAATGAACCTCATTGGTTCTTGCAGAAGCTCAAATTTATGTATAACACGAGAATGAGCCTCATTGGTTCTTGCAGAAGCTCAAACGTGCTGTGTAACATGAGAATGAGCCTCATTGGTTCTTGCAGAAGCTCAAATTGCTGTATGTATAACACAAGAATGAGCCTCATTGGTTCGTGTAGAAGCTCAAACGTGCAGCATAACATAATAATGAACCTCATTGGTTCTTGCAGAAGCTCAAACGTGCAGTGTAACACGAGAATGAGCCTCATTGGTTCTTGTAGAAGCTCAAACGTGCTGCATAACACAAGAATGAACCTCATTGGTTCTTGCAGAAGCTCAAACGTGCACCATAACACGAGAATGAACCTCATTGGTTCTTGCTGAAGCTCAAATTGCTGCATAACACAAGATTGAGACTCATTGGTTCTTGCTGAAGCTCAAACGTCCTGCATGACACAAGAATGAACCTCATTGGTTCTTGCAGAAGCTCAAACGTGCTGTGTAACACGAGAATGAACCTCATTGGTTCTTGCAGAAGCTCAAACATGCTGCACAACATAAGAATTAACCTCGTTGGTTCTTACAGAAGTTCAAATGTGCTGCGCAACATGAGAATGAACCTCTTTGGTTCATGCTGAAGCTCAAATGTGCTGCATACAGTAACAAAAGAATGATAATCTCAATTTTTTTATTCTGATATTTTTTGGGTCTAATATTTCTTTTTTATTTTAATGGTAATTTGTATTTTGTGATATATTTTTTATTTTCTCTCAGGCAACACAGCAAAGGTCTTCATCGACGTGCAAGATGAGAACGACCATCCTCCGGAGTTCACTAAGCCCTTTTACCTCGGTGGGGTTGCAGAGGATGCCAAGACCTTCACCTCTGTTTTACAGGTCCAGGTAAAGTGTATCTCCCCTGCAGGACTGTAACCGAATCCATGAAGCCTCATGCAGGCAGCACTTAAGCCAACAATCGTTCACTAACTGAACGCACATTTCATAAGAATGGCAAAAGCTGTCTCTAATTGTAATTTGATTGGCTGGCTGCTTAGCATGCATAATACGATGTCGACACCAATGGACGGATTTTAGAGAACAAAGCTACAGAGAAATGAAAAATAATTCAGTTTTTCAACATGAGGAAATCACCCATTTTCATGGCCATGGAAGACCTGGAAATATCAGTGAGTTTTAAAATAGTTTTCCTGGCCTGGAAAAGTCATGGATATTAATCAACTCTTAAAAGTCATGGACATTTCTGTGGTGGATAATATATATTTTTCAAATGTTTTAGTGGTTTGATATTGCTCTAGTGTGGAGAAAAAAATTGATATTTGATATGTGAGCAAATCATAATTTGGAGTCAGTTTATTTCAATGAATCATTCGAACCGGTTCACAAATTCACCTGAATGATTCATTAGTGAATTTATCTGAATTGGATTCTTAAATGACTGAAAAAACAATAATAAAATAAACAATGTGCGATAAAAGCAATATTTTCAATGTTAATCAAAGTTATATTATATTCAAGACATTCTAAGATGCTAAAATGGTGCAATATTTATTGTTTTGATTATGTCAGTACAGTCAGCTTGCAGACATAGCTCCGCCCACACACTCTTCTGATTGGCTGTTTTTTTTTAATTGATTTTGTTGTGTATAGTAGTCATAGTCATGTTGTCAGTGTGTGGTCAGACCAATGGCTTGTTGTTGTAATCTCACCGCATTGCATCTGGTAACATCTGGAGTGCTGGGTGTGAGGTGTTGCTCAGATTGCTGGTCTCGGCTGAAGAGCTTAAGTCTGACCAGCTGAGGTTTGAAAGATTGGATCATTGTGATTCAGCTTATAAAATGTCACGGCTGCGGAGGCTCGCTGATACAGATCTCAACACAGCTGTCAATAGCATGGACAAGAGTGCCGCATTCTCTCTCTGGAAAAGAAAATGAATCAAAGATCCACATAAATCAGCCAGGCTTTCTCTTAGAGCGCAGAGCACTGTCCTTTTCCAGCCTCTTTCTCTCTATGTAATATTGTTTTGTTTTCTCTCTCTGCAAGTTCTTTGACTTACCGTTTCTCACTCATATCTATTTGTCATGACTGTATTCAACCATAACCCTGAGATTTTAGTACATAAACGTACATAAACAGATACTACTAGCTTATCTAGCTCAGTTTTACACATTTTTTGTCAATCGTTGTTTATATTGTTTATAATACACAGATTTAATTGTCAGTGTTGCAGTGTGGCGCTATAGCAGAACATGTCTCCATCAAGGTGAATCCTTTCATGGAGTAAAAGTGTATCCGTTCAAGTGAGTTAAACTGTTGCCATTTTTATGGCTGACTAACAGAATAAAAGAGTGCTGCTGTATTTTTGTAGCCCAGAACCCAGAAATAAGTTAAAACTGTATTTTAGCTTTCTTCCATTTCCATCTTCCTGAAGTCAATGGGTTATTCCAATGGTTTTTTGGTTAAATGCCTGATATAAGGTCTGTAAACACAAGCTCAGGATATGTTTGTTTTATTCTAAAACATAAAATACAGCAGTAATACCCCCTGTTGATTATTTTAAAACTTGAACTTGTGTTAGAAATATTAGATTCATTAAATTAACAACTTAAAATTTTTACTTAATTTTTTTTTTAAATAATATTTTTTAATTTTAACTTATTACTAATTCATTTCAATTGTTTAAGCATAATTTTATTTAACATTTAGTACTTTTTTTCAAATTTCTGACTGTTTACTTGCTTGATAGTAATGTAATTCCAGCCCGTTCTCATCCTTTAGCGTCATATGTGACGCTACATGACAAAACGGCGAAATACTACGCACATGGCACCCTTTATCGTTAATATAACATGCGAACCCAAGGTGTCGTAAATCCTTTAGCGTAATATGAGACTACCCTAGCCTACCCCACACCTAAACCTACCCATCACAGCACGTGTTATATTAACAATAACGGGTGCCATTTGAGTAGTATTTGGCCGTTTTGTCGTATATCAAAACTACAATTCAACAGGCATTTCAGTTTCTGGTCTCAGAGCTACAGCTTTGAAAAAGTTGTACATTTAATTACATCAGTGTTACTCTAATTAGACATGCAGGCCACATGCTGCCACTCACACCGCTTCACCCTGCCTTAGGTTCATGTGCCAACTATAAAAACGGTGGCAGTGATGCTATCAGATGGCCGGCGTCATGCGTTCGTTCAAGGAGACATTATTAGCCAAGACCCCAGACTGAGTTAAGCCACGCAGCAGAAGTCCAGGGTTTTATAGGGTCACATTCACTGCGAATACAGATTACCACTCGTCAGTGTCTTCTGTTTACTTGTACAAACATCTGAGATGTGAAGTTCAGACATACATGACATACACAGCCATGCTTTTTGTCCATTTCTCAGGTGTCATGGGAATTGCGTACTATGGAGTTTTGTTCAAACAGCTCAGGGGCTCGTAGATTTGACTTCTTTAATCTACTTTGAAATCCCTCATTAAATAGTTTTGAGGAGAAAAGGGCGAGGAAATTTAAACCGTTCTTTGCTCTGCCAACCCTAAGGACAGGGATTGAAACTCCTTTACTTTTTAATGCGTTGTTGTGGAAGCGCCTTTTCCGATTCTCCCTGCATTCGTTGTTCCCTCTTGATCTGATAATTAGTTTAATCTGAGTTAAACCTGAGGTTTAAGAACGTGAAGAAAGAAAAGAAAAGAGACGTTTGTGGAACTACCAATTCAATCTCAAACAGCTTCGGCTCAAGAACTCACCGCAGCGCAGATCGAAGGTTTAGCCACACCAATTCAAAGACAGACCTTTTGTTTGCAAGGGACTTTAATACACATTTACTGTATTTATTGAAACGGGTCTCCCAGGCACATTGGTAAAAGTCTCATTTGTGTTAATGACTGGTCCGGGGCACCCTGCTGCTGCCCGTGGAGCCGCCTGTTTCCCTCTCATGTAAAAAGCCATTATAAATCATTGTCACCGCAGTGGAGTGCTGTAATGCTCGTCTGAGACTTGGTGCTGGCAAATCGGAGCTTGGAGCTCCTCCTAAGGGCCGAAGGTGGAACGGCGTGTGACGGCAGAGGTTGAGCGTCTCTCTGGTGTAGGTGAAAAGTAGCTCATGGCTATTTCTCTCTTTGACATGTCTGCTCTATTGTTTCTGACAGGCTCTGGATAAGGACACAGGGAATTTCAGTGCCATGCTGTACAGGCTGATTATCCCCCCTACTACTGACGGGAAAGACGGCTTTGTTATTGAGCCCTTCACTGGCGTAATTAAGACAGCCATCATGTACAGGAACATGCGGCGCTCTTACTTCAAATTTGACGTGGTTGCTACTGACAACTACGGGGAGGGACTCAGCAGCAGCGCTCAAGTTGTGGTAAGTATGTGATCGGGGAGCATAAAGTTGAGCGATTTAGTAGTTTTCCATTCAAAAGTCAGATTTGAGAAAGAGCTGGTTCTTTTTAATGATTCACTCAAAAAGATGGTTTGATTATAAGTTCTTATTCACTAAATCAGTCTTAAATGTAAAATCTGACTCAGTGATTGGAACTTTAAGGACATGTCTTTGCTTTCATTCGTATTGGTTTATTACTATCTGGTTGTTATGGAAGCCTGTTTCCGCCACAGTTGAGTACACAAATATAATTCTGTAAGTCATAATAATGAGAAACTTTATCATTATTATGACTTAGTTTCTCATTATATTGAGAAACATTCTCAAAATAATGACTTAGTATCTCATTATAATGTAATTATGACTTAGGTATCTCATAATATTAAGAAATGTTCTAATAATAATGACTTAACATCTAATAATAATGAGACACTTTCTCATAATGATTTAACATCTCGTAATAATGAGAATCTTTCCCCTAATAATGACTTAACATATCATAATTGTGTTTGTTTAGTGTATACATTATTTAGCATAGCATAAATTTGAACTCTTTACACGCCAGCATTTAAAAAAAATAAAAATAAAAAAATGTCCCAGCTAGCGCCAGCATTTTTGATATTCACAAAACTTTCATTACCCCCAGAAAGTTTTGTTGGATGTAAACATTCAGTATATCAAGATAAATAACTTTGCTTTTAAGCTTCTATGGAGCTTCTAGTTTCATTCATACATGTTTTATTAGAAACTCGAATGGGTGAGTTTCATTAAGAAACAGCATTTTGAACAAAAAGCTGAGAAAGGTTTTTGTCAGAGATTTAGTTTGCTTAAAACTCAGAAGTCTATAAGCTTAAATGTAGATAAGCAATCTTCTATCTGATCTTTTTGGTAAAAAACAAAACAAACAAACAAAAAAAATCAACTTCTTTGCTTGTTTTTGTATCTGGAGATACTGTATTCTTTCAGAAGATGTGTAATAGCAAATAACTGTATGAGCCAGAAAAAGCAGGGAATCATTGTGTCTTATATTAAGAAAAATATTGTCAATGGCTAAGACTGGAAATAATTTTAGTATTAAAAGAGTAATTATTGGAATTGTAAAGGAACTAGATTCATTAAGTGGCATGAGAATCAGGACGATTGCAGATGAGAAGCAATTCTGCTTTTGCAAGGAGGATAGAAATTACACACTTTGCCTTTAAATACACATTCCCAAGCCCACATTCAACAGATTGATTCAAGTTTAATGCAGTTAATCTGTCCTGAGATGCAATCCATCATCTGATTTTACAGCAGTGGCAACTCCGTTAGCTGATTTTGATTAGAAAAATACAGTCCCTGTAAGCTTGCCTGTAAGAACGTCCAAAGCTGATGCAGAAGAGACATCGATTTTTTTGTGGGCCGAGGGGTTCCTGCAGTATTTAAACCAATAAATCAATCTCTCAATAGCTCTCACTATCTTGAACCTGCACTTGGTCTGAGTTAAATAAATATGCAGAGATAAGGGTATTTAGGTGATGTCAGCTAGACTGCTCCTTGTATAGAGCTTGATTTAAGTACAGGCTAAAGAAATTTACATGTTACAAGTCCTTAACAATTCCATTCGTGATTCTTCCAGAACTTTTGAGGGAGATTCATCACCATTATGATTTATATACATTCGGTAATACTATTTTTGGTGACAGACTTACGTTAAGTTTAACTTAATGTCTGTATTTCACTGCATTCAAAATATCAAACCAATTATTTTTCAGCTTAACAGTACATCAAGTATAAACAGTTGTTCAAATCAGTTCAATTCAAATTTATTTGTATAGCGCTTTTCACAATATTATTTCAAAGAAGCTTTACAGAAAGTGCATTTCAGAAATGTACATGGAAAAATACATTTAGTTGATCATGTATTAATTTTGGGCATACCATATCGCCGGCGTTGAGTCGTCTCTTCACAGGCGTTTAGTCGTTTCTTCACAGGGGTTGAGTCGTCTCTTCACAGGCATTGAGTCGTATCTTCACAGGCGTTTAGAGGTCTCATCGCAGGTGTTGGGGCATCTGAAGTCTCCGTTAGTAGCTGGATACAAACTGGAGCTGACAAACGCCATTTTCCAACAGATAACAACACAAAAGGAAATGGGAAATAATTAGCATAGCTGCTGTTTCGCACTGAAGACTTAAAAGTAATCACCCACTGCTGTGATTGGATAACAGTTTTACATATTATAATGAGTTTTTCAACTTACCTCAACGTTTTCAGTTCTAAAACTTACAGGATACTCTTATCAGGGGCGGAGTAGGACTAAAAAATCTACCGGGAAATTTCGAAGACCACCGCCCCTCGTCACCGGCATGATTTAAATAGCCGATAGCATTTACAGTTTTACTGATTTAAAGGAACTTTGTTGTACTATGCTGGAATAAAGTTCATTAATGGTCGTTCTTTCCCATAGTGATTTCTAAAACTATGTTGGGAGGACTCTCTGCCTCTAGGGGGGTTCGGGGGCATGCTCCCCCGGCAGAAAATTTTGGACATTTTAAGTTTATAATGCATTAATCTCGTGCTCTCTGAGAGATCGAAATTAAGAGCTTCAACCCATGAACTGCTCGTTGAACAAAGAAAAAAACATTAATTTGTCCCAGGACAATAAAGAGGGCTCAAACATCTTTTTAGTTATGAGAGTCTCAGTCTACATTACATTATCAATAGTGTTTTAGGATGCCAAACAATTATTATAATAATGTAATTATGATTTATAATTATTCCTATGACGTACTGTAAAATCCATTTATAGCCTATAAATGTACTATGTAAATGAAAATGAGTATTTCAAAAGTATATTTTCACCTACATTAAACTATAACATAGGAAAATTAAAATACTTTTGTCCTAATTTCTTAACTTGCAAGAAATAAACCCTTGAGCTTTTATTTAGGAGAAAACACCAGCAGCCTGACCATGATGATCGCGTGAGCAAAGTAATCACGCGCACAAACTGGATGCTATTCTAATGTCAGTTATTATAATTGCGCAACGCCATATATATTCATGGTTTCAATTTTAGTTCTTTGGCAAAATATAACGCTAGAGACCTTAATGTTAGGTTTTACATTTTACATCTTTATATATCTGTGTTGGGAAAAGGGAGAAGAGAAAGTTCGGCAAGGCGGATTCGAACTCGCGTTCAGCGCATCAAAATGCTGCTCTCAAACACCTCACGCCCTACGACCTACGCCACTGAGGCTGTTTCAAGACAACCGTCGTTTTGCTGTAAAGAGAAGGCACTTAGTGCAAATATATGCTCCGTTAATGAAAAAAAAAAGTTTTCTTCCCTCATCTTGGGCCATGACGAACTTCCAATAAATACATTTTATCAGACCCGGCCGGCCCTCGCGACCTCGAAACACTACCGGCCCACCGGGAAAAGTCCCGACTCTTCCGATTGCCACTCCGCTACTGATTCTTATAATATAATAACCTTTTAGATGTCAAAAGCTCATGGAAATTTGATTTCTCAGTTCATTACCCCTTTAATGCTTTTGATCTGATTCAACAGAGGAATAAAAGGTAAGCATTATGTGAATGCTTGGATAAAGAGATCTTTAATTTAGTTAAACTGGGACAGTGAGTCTGAGCCTCGAACAATATCAGGAAGGCTATTCCAGAGTTTTGAAGCTAAAGGCGAGAACGTCCTCCCTACTTTAGTCGACTTAGATGTCCTAGGAATGACGAGAAGCCTCAAATTTGTGACCAGAAGTTGGGGTATAGAACAACAAAAAGCACACATTGACTACAACATAATTGGTTACTAATATGCCAGTGGCTCTCCCTTTGTTCTGCAATTGTTCATAATTTATTTGTAAGACAAAGTAAGACTTACTTAAAGTTCCTTGTTGTAATTTGACTGATTTCTGTCTCCCAGTTTCTTCAACCACAGAAACCTTCATGCTACACCATAATTCTCCCTATTTTAACTAGAGATTATTTGTGTCCTTTCTCCCAGGTGTCAGTGGTTAACCAGCTGGACATGCAGGTGGTCGTATCCAACGTGTCGCCCACTGTAGTTGAACAGCACAAGGATCAGCTGATTGGGTAACTCGTTCTGTACAAATACACTCTTCACCCAGGCATGCTCCCCAAAATAACATTCCGAGCAGCCAGAGAGTGCTTGAAGCTGTAATGTATGCATGAGTACTTGACTCCTGCTGGTGCAGATGTTTATGTTGGGGATAAATCAGTGGGCTGCTTGATTCTGTCAAGCCCTCACAGATAAAAGTAGGACCCAAACTGTTTAACATCTGCATCAAGAGCAGAATTACCAGAAACCCCCTACCTTGCTCTGTCAGCCATGGGAATAGCACTTATCAATGCTTAAAGAAATATTTTACTTAAAAGTTGTGCTGTTATCATTTACTTATTTTATGTTGTCACAAATCTAAATTACCTCCTTTTTAATGAAACATGAACATAAATGAAACATTCCCCTACCTAACACCCCAGAATGTTGACGCTGTGAAACTCTATATAGGTCCCAATATACCAACGCTCTAAAAATTACTGGGTTGTTTTAACCCAACTTTGGGTCAAATATGGACAAACCCAGCCATTGGGTTAATTTTTTTAATTGCATTTTTAACCCAATGTTTGGGTTTGTCCAT
>JAOTRC010000014.1:4351344-4371768 GCA_027497675.1 Cyprinella lutrensis | reverse complement strand
AGTTTGTTTTGAATGTAATAGAGTGGTGGACATTTTGACAATGGGTCCACCAACCACTTGGTGAGTTGCACAGTTTTGAAAATGAACGTTAAGGGTTGTTTTAAGGACATGTTTGTGCATGGCCATAGACACCCAGTTTAAAGCTGTCACAGGCGATTCTAAACTAGTCAAAAATTCAAGACAGGACCCATAGTTAAAAGTCCACCACTCTATTTCATTCAAAACAAACTACAAAATAGACTCAAAGTGTTAAATACCGGAACTGTCCTTTAATAAAAAATGAAGAGATTGTAGAGATTAAAGCGTGTGTAAATTGAATGTCCATTATATTTTCTAGTCATTCTGTAGTAGTTTTGTTGAACAATTGAAGACTACAGTATTTGCCAGTTAAGGTCAACTGTGTTTCTCTCTCTCTGATATTCTGATTGTTATTAAACAGGTTTCAAAAACATTCTCTACACCTGCCATTGGACAGTTAGTCCTGCCCAAACTCACCTCATTGGTTAAGTCACTGTTGCTGGGCTGGTCAGTATGCAAAAAACAAACAGAGCAATGTTTTGAAAGGTGAACTACAAACTACACCCCAGCAAGTTATACCTATACTACAAGTAGTAGTGCAAAGAAACAACTGTGGATTTTATTGACTGAAACAATCTTTTTTTAAGCACATTTAATGTTTATGTGTGAAATATTTGGAAGGCTATATTGCATTGCTCTCTATTTTTATGAAGTATGAAATAACAGCAGCGGAGAAAACAAAATAAATTATAAAAATAAAATACAGACCAAAAAAAAAAAACCTACATCCAAGCCTAAAACTTACCTCTACTTGGCGTAAAACACAGCATATTGCAGCCATGGAAGCCAAAGAACAAACTTCGCAGATTCTACTTAAACGCGATATCAACTCATCATAAATCAATTCATCAACTTACAGTGTAAAGTCTCCTCGCATTACATTATCAGTTCCGCTCGTTCCTATTGCGTGTTTTCAATCTGGCAACCTGCGTGATCGCCGAGTCTGAGCAGGAGGGGGCCCATTCAACCACTAGTCATCAATAAAGTAGACGAAGAGTAGACAACATAAGCGATTCCAGGGGGAGGGGCTCTAATGACATCCCCTAATTGGATTTTTCATTGTAGGAAGCGTAACTTGTAGTAAGAGCGTGGTTTGTAGTACATTTTACAAACCTTTCAGATTAGCAGATAAGCTTTTCAGTTAACAAAAGTCCCAGAATGGATATTAACGCAACAAAACAAGTGTTTTAAAGACATTTTATATTAAGGAATATTATCCATTTGACTGCACTGACACTATCATGAGAGCAAAACTTGGACTGAATTGAGATGGATGATGACACTTTTGTCTTCTATGTGTTACATCAGAATCGGATTTGTTTCATAATTAATTCATTTTACAGCATCGACATTGCTGCACTTATATTGTTGCACAGCATTTATTGATAGGCGAAAAATACATCACCATGCACCATTCATTTCAGATGCTGTGCGGTGAGAGAAACTTGTTGGAGGAAGCTATGCTATATAAATAATGTTTACGATGTGGACAAAAATATCACCTTTTCTCGAATTTCAGTTCAGTTCATCTTTAAGGGGTTTGGAATCAAATGAGGGCAAGGCAATGCATTTGAGGAAATTAGCATCTTTGTCACCAGAGGCGACTAGCATTTCTACAGGGACAACAATACACCGGGATGAGGTGAGCCGCCTGCAGAGTGCACATTACTGGGAGCAGAATGAAAGGTTTAGAAGTAAAGAGCATGCCTCCTTAGGCGACTGACAGGGGTTAGTTTGGAGAGGGAAAATGTATATCAGAGGTGCAGTGCTGTGAAAATCACCACAGTAAGTGGCTCTACTTAACAGAATGGTACATCGCCCTCACTTGAATACCTATTCATAGCCCTTCACAGGACATTTCCACTCTATTTTTGTAAATGCCAAAATTCTACAGGGCTTGATGATGAATTTGAAATGTTTGGAAGCAATCTTTTTCAAGCAACACATTCAATGACCCTTAAAACTGTTAAAGCAAGTTTGATTTGTTTTATGTCCATGCTATCAGTGGCTAAACAGACACTAAATCAGCTCAAGAGACAAGGCTAGAAACCATCTTATTAATGGTTGATAATTTCAAAGTGCAACTTGGAGACCAATTCAGCACCAAACAGTCTTTTTTTTTTTTGCAAGGTGCACTACACAATAAACGCCAGACTATTTTTCAGACAGACCATTGGTGAACTTTTAAATGCTTTTAGAGACCACTACTGCACAGAGGGTGGCCAAGTATTCAGAAAACCTGTGTGGCATCTAAAACCAACAATGTGAATGTCTAAACCCACCTGATGGGAATTTTTTTTTTTTTTTTTTTTTTTGTGGTCAAGAAAATAAAGGAGGGTTTAAAAAAAAGGCATAAGAACTGGCGACAGACCACTCATAAATATAACAGGATAATACGGGAAAAATATCTACATGATGTCTGTGAAAAGATCTGAGGTAAGCATAAAATTTGCCATTCAACCTGACCGCATGGAGATGAAAAGCTAAATTGGAAGCGCATTAATTCAGTCTACGGGTATTACTCTTCAGGTTCAGTTCTAAACCAATGTTCAAACAGCATCAGCCTTATTTCAGAGAGCTAAACATGGTTCTGTTCACATATTGTTTGGCTGTAAACTACAGAAACAACCAAAATAACTGAACCGACTCTTAAATTTTCAAGTCTCGTCTGGTGTGTGAACCCGTTTCCTCTACTGTGGCTAAAAAAATAATAATAATAATTTAATGAGCTACTACATGGAGTATTTCCTTTTATAACAGTCATGAATTTTAAGAAATAAATAAAAATGGGGTGGGCCTTAGAGAGCTATTACATCCCCATAAAATCTAATTTACAAGTTGTAATTAATCCACACAGAGCAAAAACCAAACCCTTTTAACTGTAGCTATAAACTGTTAAATCGTCTAGAAATGTTAGGATTAGAATGTCTTTTCCTCCAGAACTCCATGTGCTGAGACATGTGAAATATCCCTCACATTATTCAACCAAAAAACAAATTCTCTTGCACTTTTCATGTTTCATCAACGAAGACTGACAGTAACAATTTACCAGGTCTCATTTGTTAACATTCATTTACTATGTTAGTTAACATGAACTAACAATGAAAAGATAACTCTTCCGCATTTATTAGCCTTACTTCATGTTAATTTCAACATTTTACATCAGTGGTCAAAAGTATTGGCAGTGACATACATAAATTTAAAAATTATCAAAAAATACTGGAGCAGCAAAATTTGCGAAAAAAAATAAAATAATAATTTCACTGCCAATACTTTTGGCCATGGCAGTACTAAAACATCTCAAATATGAAATCAATCTCTTAACATTAACGTAGTGAATTTGCATGAACACATTTTTAACAACAGTACCTAAAATTAACTACAATATTACCAAAGATGAATAAATGCTGTAATACGTATTGCTCATTGTTAGTTCATAAACTAATATCAACAACACTAGTTTTACAGTGTTCCCGGGTCTGAAATAAGGTAACCAGGCCAATTCTTTCTCAAATTATTTAACGACAGTAAATGTTCAGCATTCCAAAAAAAAAAAAAAAAAAACAACGCTGTGTATTACATGGTCAAAAAGAAGAGGCAAAGTACAGATGGTAAAATCAGAGTACTATTTAGCCCGGTCTGTAAATCATCTGGAACAGTAATAAAACATAGTAAAGTAAACATGAGGATAGAAACAAATACTTGGACCTACCTTCCATGACATAAACCAGGGAGCCCACATCGCCTTCTTTGATGATACAACTTTCTTTATCATACTCCACAGGGTACATGCAGTCCACAATCTCTTGAATCTGAGACAGCTCCAGGTTCTTCATGAAGTCATTTTCAAGAATAGCCTCTTTGATAAGTTCTTTAGACCTGTAGATAACAAGGATGAACTTGTTTACTTTATAAAATCAGAAACAGATAAAGTAAAACAATTATTTATTTTTTTCGCACACAATCACACCAGAGTTTAGCTCACTGATTCTTGAGATACTCACTGATTAGTCCCACAATCTTACTGCAATGATTCATAGAATAATTACTTTTTATATTTTTTCTCTTTCTTATTCAATTTTTTTTTAATTTTTTAAATAATCACTAACTCCGCTAAATACCCAACGATAACCAAGTCTACTCAATAATCAAATTGTAGGTTTCTCTTTTATAACGTTTTGTAGGCACCTCTTTTATAACGTTTCCTAGATGTATCCTTACTTTTTTTTGATACTCAACTAACAACAAGTATGAATCTTTTGCTACCATTCCCATTAAGTTATGAAAATGTTATTTCTGAATGTTCTCTTAAAGTTGGTTATGGGAACATTCCATTCGATAATTTTGCAAACATGGGAACACTACTTTTAAATTTACTCTGGATATTCTAAAATAAGTAGTAAAACTAAAACAACCATTAAATGAACATTCAACTGAAACGTTTAAGAAAATAAAATCCATTAACATTGTATAAATATTAATTTCGTGCTAACATTATTAAAGACTATGGCTGTGTTTCTCAAAAGCATCGTGAGTAAAGTTGATGGTATAGAAACCATTGGTTGCAATGGTTCTACGATCTACTTACGATGCTTTTTGGAAATGCACCCAGATTTAATGTTACTGGAAGAATGTTTGTTCATAACTTTGATAGAACCTTGCAGAATGGTAGAAAGTTCTGAGGACCGTTATGGTTTGCATAGAAGTGGAGAGTTAAGGATTTATTCGTTGCAAGATAATACAAATGAGAACTATGTGATGCTATCTGGGAAAATCCGTCGGATGTCGCCCTGGTACGTTTTCAGTAAAGTCTAAATATAGACTGAATGTCAGTTTTTTGTCAAAATTGGGTTTTATTAAATTATTATTCTTTAACATCTTGTTTATAACCTCTGAATATATCTTGGGAAAATTCACTAGTTTATTGCCGAAAAATAGCGATTTATAATGGCCAGCTGAAAAGATTGTGTTTCTCTTTAAGAACACGCAGGCGGAGCGGAAAGGGCAAAAAACAACATCTCCCGTTTAGCTCTCCTTCTCTTAACACTATGAAGACAGTTGACCTATCAAAATAAACCACATAACAGAATAAAGTCCAGTCCTGTGAACAACAGCACGCAAGTTTTTTTTAATTTATTTTAATCCAACGTTATCGTGTGGTTTGATGCAGAGCACAAGGGAACAACAGAGTTTGAAGCTGCTTGCTTAAAAGACCTTGCTCACCTCTTAATCGTCCAATTTAAAAACGGTTTTCACATGATGAATTTTGAGTTTGTAAGCTTTTTAATGATGCCTAATCTATGATGATTACTAAAATATGTGATATGATTAAAAGGCAATAAATTAAGAGTGCCAGTCGTCCCGCTAGCAGGACGTGATCGTTCAATAAACCGTTTTTCTCAAAATCCGTTTCTGAAAATCACAGCGATCAGCCGACTTCAGATGACCATAACTTTTGTTACAGAAAAACGATAAAAGAAATAAAAACAGATTTAGAAAGGGCTTGAACCCAGCTTTAATAGGGTCTCAAAACCTGTGATATGTCAAATTTCACTATGTGGTGGTTTTTCCCAGATCACATCACGTATATCCAAACAGAATATACGCCAACAGGGAAACGTAACGGCTTTAACTGAATGCAAAGACAACAACCGACAAACAAAAAACTGAAACAGTGGTATATACACAATCTAACAAGGGTTAACAAGGCACAGATGTGGTCAATCTAACACAGTCTCATCCTAAAACGTCATACAACTGACGCTTTTGACCATACGTCAACATTCGCCATTTTTGGGTACCCTTAAACGTCGGTTACATGATGATACTGGGGTGTCATACAGCTGACACTTTACCTTTAACGTCAGTTAGGTGACGGGGTAGGTTTAGGTCTGGGATAGGGTTAGGATTAGATAACGTCGTCTATACGACGTTTAAGGGTTTGCTAAAACGGCGGATGTTGACGTATGGTCAAAAGCGTCAGTTGTATGACATCTTGGGATGAAACTGCGCTGGTTAATCAGTTGTCATGATAATCAATAAGAGTAACTATGGTAACAATGGTAAACAGGAACAAACAACAGGAATAGAACACACAGTAGATAATGGAAACATAAACAACACTTCAAGATAAGAGTCCATATAACAAAGCCAAGAAACACAAAACCAAGTAATGTAACAAGAATCTTGCCTGTTTGCTGGGTACTTAAAGCATTTGAAAAACATTAAAACTAGGTCATTTCAAGGTAAATGTTCTTCCTGGAAATTTTCTTTCTGTATTTATTAAATTTAAAAAGAGATAAAGTCGTTTTTGGAAATCGCATGAGCAAAATCAATCTGAAATATTGGGTTTCCTTAAGAAAACTGAAACTGAGTATACAAATCTCTCATTTTTTTTCTTGAGATCCCAGACACCTCCATTCACCACCACAGCATGTGAGATTATTCACAGAAAAGTGTAAACTTCTGAAATAATCAGAGAGAATCCCATATAGCTGGGATTTTGAATGCAATCAATACCTCATCACGTCAATGGATGAATTCCTTCGTATGGAGTGCATTCTGGCTTTGCGTGATGAGTCATTTTCATTGACAACACAGTTCATTTGACAGTGCTTCTCATATGGCCTTCCTTGTGCTACTGCATTCAGAGTTCTCTTTCACAAATCTATTTTTTAATCAAGGAATGGGTAGATGTGATTATTTAACAATTGCACAAGCAGGATATGGATATGTTGCATTGCTTTTCTCCTTTGATTAGAAATGGCAGCGTGGCAGAGATGATGTCAAGAAATAGACCATCTGTGCAAGAGTGCGCAAGTACTGGAGTCCGAGGAGGACGTGGAGCGGACAGATGACTGCTCGGATACACTGCGTTACTACCACTCACACACTCCTGCTGGGTACTAATGTCCCATGGGCGGATGATAAGACCTCAATATCTGTGGATCTGCTTGGACTAATGACATTAACAATCAGTGCAGTTTCTGATTCGTCATCCATGTGGGCACCAGCACTCCAAACAATGGAGATTTGTATATGAAACTGACCTCCCACCAAACATAAATCACTGATTCTTGAGATATGAGACTAAACACCCAACAATAGTTTGGGAAACAACCACATGTCTCCAATATATGATCATGACAAAGATGACCAGTGGAATATTCAATTATTTTACACTGCAATTTGTAAGGTTGATTCCATTGTCATAGGTTGAAAACAAACAGTTATCACTCTATGGCTGGAAGTCTAATTGGTGTCTGGACAATAATATAGATGTCATAGACAATTGGATATGTTTTTGGCCAGACCTGGCCTGTTGAAAGGTTAGAAAGAAGACAGACTGGCTAAACCGAATGTTTGCAATCAGCATCAGCAAAATAAACACAAAAAAACAGACGACGAACAATAAAAAAAGAAATAGCCCAGACATGGAGCTACTTCAGCCAGTCTCTCCAGTCCCTGGTAAGCCCTGGTCGTTCATCGGAGATGGCATCCGACTCCTACCAAGCCTAAGATAGAGACTTAAAATCATAAGAGAACAGTCATCAGAGTAACTGTCATAGATCGCGTCTTTCGTCTACATGGCCTCCCAATGGACGTGGTTTCCGACAGGGGACCCAATTCGTGTCCAAATTTTGACAGGAGTTTACTAGATTACTAGGAGCTACATTCAGTCTGTCATTGGGTTATCATCCCCAGAACAATGGTCAAATTGAGCAAGCCAACCAAGATTTGGAAAGAGTGTTGTGACGTTTGGTTTCCAAGAATCCTTCATCCTGGAGCCACCAACGTTCTATGGTGAAGTATGCACACAACTCGTTACCAGTGTCATCAACGGTAGATGTCTTCTTGGGTCCTATAAACTGTACCTGACCCCAATCGACCCAAATCACTAATCACCCAAACCCGACGTGCGTTATTATTTTTTGAAGAAAAACTCTACCCGAGACAGACCCGATAAAATTAGACCCGAGTCCGACCCCACCTGACGCCATTTCCTTTAGAAGTCTAAGGCCGATCGCCACCGGTCAAAGCCTCCCGTATACGTCGTGGGTCAAAAAGTGTGGCTTTCTACCAAGTACATTCCGCTCCGCTCCGTGTCTAATAATTTAGCTCCTAAATTCACTGGCCTGTTCCCTATCATCAAGATCCTAAGTCCGGTGGCAGTCCGACTCAATCTTCAGGTGTCTCTTTAAATCCTGACAGTCCCTCTCCCAGCTGCATTTCAGCAGCAGGCAGCAGCTATCAGTTCCTCAGAACAATCAGAGATGATAATAAAATTCAATTTCGTCTATAACATCGCAAAAAAAGAGCTGCCAAAGGGCAAGAAGGCCAAATTACAGGTGTTGGCCATCTGAGCGGCTATGACTTTGAGCCATGAAATATTAGGTCTCCATTTAGGAGAGCACTTTCAAACAGTAGCACTTTCTATTTTGAAATGTTTTGCTTAAAATGTTTTAGTTTGGAAGCACAGTAAAGCCCTTTAAACAATTTTTTATTTTGTATACAGTATAATTCTTCTTTACATAAAATATTTACCTACACCTTATTCTTGTTTAAAAACATTTACATAATATATGAATGTATGGAGCGTGATAAAAAGATGACCTTGAAATAAAGGCGACGCGAGCAGAGGAAAAAGGTGCACCCAAATAAAAAGTCAAGGGAAAAAGTTAGTCTGGAGCCCTGGAGTCTATACCCCCCAAGATTACTGTTATAAACATAAGCCTTGTCTGAAGGCCTTGCCTTCAGGCTTTGCTGCAATTTATAGTAATATTTTCAGTATTACTCAGAGGTCTGGTTTTAAGTACAATTATTTTGAAGTGATGGTGCTTTGCTTTGTATAACATTAATTAGTATAAACGATAAATCCCACTTGACTTTTTTACTAGCTACTGTATACAGGCCACCAGGGCACCATACAGACTCTATTAAGACTTTATCTGCAGCCAGTTTTAACTCTATGTACTAATACAAAATCAGCAAATTCTTTGATAGAGTCTGTATGGTGCTCTGGTGGCTTAGTAGCTAGTAAAAAAGTCAAGTGGGACTGTTTATTAGGTAACACTTTATTTCGATAGTCCACTTTAGACATTCTACTAACTATAAGTAACTTTTCAACGACATGTCAACTAACTGTCATTAGAGTAGTGGACTGTCTGCTTAATACCTAACTTTTGTTGGTCCCCCAACAGACATTTAACTGACTATAAGTAACTTGGCGACTACAAGTCAACTTATTCTCCTAACCCGAACGTTAACACCTAACCATAACCTACCAGTCTACTGACAGTCTACAATACAAATACTCAAATGAGATTTAGTTGACATGCAGTTGAAAAGTTACTTATAATTAGCTGAACGTCTAAAGTGACTATCAAAATAAAGTGTAACCTGAACTTTTTTAAACAAGAATATTTTTTGTGTTCCACATGCATGAGAAATACTGGTTTGGAATGACATGACCATGAATAAATGGTTTCCTAAAATAGCCCTATAACGTGCTGGTCATATTAATGTGACTCACTCTTCTATTTTCCACTTCATGATGCTGAGAGTTTTCTCACTTTAATTGTATATTGTTCAGCTTATAAAAACAGTGAGTAAAATGTTATTCTGAGCATGATTATTTGTACTCTGTGTTAACAGTGAACTCTTTACTGTAATGGATAGTTAAAGCTGTTGTTTACCAAAAGGCAAAAACATACACACACACACGCCCACACACACAATCATGCCTAACAGACTCAGGTGCACTTTTACCCACTACTGATTATTACACAATAAAACTTCCTCTTCATTTCACCCTCTCAGATATGGTTTACAACTGACCAGCAACGGAATGCAACTAACTCCACTTCTGAAACACTTTTAAGTCACAACAGAATCTACTTCCAAGAAAAAGAGTAAGGAAATGAAAAAGCAGTGAACTACAGTTAGCCTACTCTGTCGATAAGTCAGAACTGAACAGAAACAGAACAGAAAAATAAATAACTGGAACTAAACAAAGGGGCCTTTTTCAGTGACCGACATAGCACGTAAAATTATGCAATTTTTTTCCGATAGCTTGGTTTCTCAGTGCTGAACTCAGTCACATTTCACAGGCTACCTCCGGTAAGCTGCAACTTTCTGTTAGGGAAATAAAAAGTTGAAGTTCAAGAGAAAAAAAAGTTAACTGACTTACCTTTTCGTCCTTGTAAGTATATTAATGGACTACATCTGGCACATGTATAAAACACTTGTGCTGGCCAGACAGAGTGAGAGCAGCACTCTATGTAACACTTCCTCTAACTGCTGCGGCTGTTACTGAGGACAAATGCAACTCTGACTCAAAGCTGAGTGAACACGAGGGAGGGACAAGAAAGAGAGAGAGTTTGACAGAGGCAAGGCAGAGGAAAGTTAACAAGGAAGGTTAGGGGGAGAAATGTGTGAAAGTAGTTTGCAGAGTGGGTGTGTGGACAAACTGAAGGGAAAGTACTCTGTAATTTGAATGATAAAATTAGCAAATATACATCGTACCTGATTTTGGACAAGCTCAGGCAGAACTTTCTCACATCCAGCCAAACAACGTGATGCATATGCATGTGCGGTCTACATAAGCCTAGTGCTGCAGAACGGCAAAACCAGCGTGCAAAGATTAAGCCCCTGATCCTGCACATAAAGCCATTGAACGAGTGAAGAGAAACAGGGTCAAGAGCGCTGTATCAGCACAGAAAGCTGCTCGCTGAACCACAGGCTTCCTGTCGCTCACTTGGCCCTCACTCTGAGAGAGACAGTCTATGACAGGACCTGACACACATCCTGCCCCCATAAATGTGGGGGCGGACAACACACACGGCTGAGATATTTTTAGTAGGCTACCAGCCCAGAGGGAAGAAAAGTTACACTTTTACTTGTATTTTTTCACATTAGGTTCAGTCTTACTTAAGATAAGAACTAAGATAAGAAGGTGTGGAGATGAGGGTAAATGACTAAAAGGCCTGTAGCAATACCTATAATAAGGTCCATTACAAAAACATTCATAAAAGCTGTGTATTATAAGTCATTGTATACACGAATTTAAATTTTAATGTATTTGTGGCTAAATTATACTGACAACAATGGGTAACATTTAGTTCGTTAGTTAAAGGGATACTCCACTTTTTTTGGAAATGGGCTCATTTTACCACTCCCCCAGAGTTAAACAGTTGAGTTTTACCAATTTCGAATTTATTCAGACGATTTTTGGATATTTAGAAGAATATCAGTAACCAGACAGTTTCTGGTCTCATTGACTTCCATAGTATATTTTTTTCCTACTATGGAAGTCAATGGGACCTAAAACTGTCTGGTTACCGATATTGTTGATATGATGATAATATATGAGCTATACGTTTCCCACTGACATGTTGCAAGCTTAACATCACAACCGACATAAATGAAATAACTTACTCGAGTCAGATACGCAAATTATTGTTTTTTTTTGGAACACAGGACCAAGGCCTGATTTATTAATAAAGTACTTGTGTTGTCATGTTTGCATGTAAACGTCGAAAACGGGTTATTTCAATAAGCTGATATTTATGAGTTATCAGCTTACTGTGGTGCATGTAAAAACTATTTCAATGGTAACTGCAAATCCACATTTCGCTGCCAGGAGTCAAGTTGTTCCTATGAATTAAAGCAATCCATTTGCTTTGTTCTGAACCTTTCGGCAGTCTGTAAAAAATACCTCGGATTTCTTGCCAAATGTAGTTGTAAAGTCAATCGCAAAGCTCTTTGCCGTTTTAGAAGCGTTTTGTGTGTTTTTCACTGCCTTTTTGTCACTCAATGGGCATAATAGTCACTCCAAATGATTGACTCAAAATTGATTTCAATACTGTGTGACATTCCCAGCACTCTATGCAGGATCAAATCAACTGATTTCAATAGGGACATTAGCATATGGCTAGGCTAATGTTGAAATAAGTACTGCATATTATCGACTCACAATTGATATTGGTCTTATAAACATAAAATACAAAGAAAACAAATATTGGTTAAAGTAATCTATTTGAACTACTACACGTTTCTAGAGATTTTATTGGTAACACTTTATTTTGATAGTCCACTTTAGACATTCTACTAACTATAACTAACTTTGCAGCTACATGTCAACTAACTATCATAAGAGTATTAGTAGACTGTCTGCTTAATATCTGCTAACACTTTATTTTTTTGGTCCCCCAAGAGACAATCAACTGACTAAGTAACTTGGCGACTTCAAGTCAACTTCTTCTCCTAACCTGAACCCCAACACCTAACCCTAACCAAACAGTCTTCTGACAGTCTACAACACCCTACTAATACTCTAATGACAGTTAGTTGACATGTAATTGAGAAGTTACTTATAGTTAGTAGAATGTCTAAAGTGACTATCGAAATAAAGTGTAACCATTTGACACAGTGAATGTAAATATAGTTTATAAAGGAATACATTTGTAGTCTAGACATTTTTCGTGCTATTCCATATAAACGTCTTACTCATCTTGAGGAGAGGTGCACTGGAACTTCCTCGACACTAAGCTGTCTCCCTCAAATCCTCATTTCTATGCTATTGCTTTGTGTGACTATTTACACCCAGGACAGCACGGATTAAGAGTGATTCACAGCTCGCACACGTGAGAGAATTTGTGTTCTTGCTAGTGGCTATAGATCTTGGCAGTTTCGTTATGATTGACACTGATTGTTATTGAGCTTGGCCTTTATTCTTATCAACGTGCATCTCCTGATCAATGGAGTTGAACACCACATGAATAAAGGCTGACAGTGGGGGAGGCGAGCGCTGCTAACTCGCTACCAATATGTGATGAATGGGGGGCAGAGACAACACACACACGTCAGATTTGACGCTCAATACTCTCAATATTAATAGCCTTGTGCTTTAGCATTTTACAGATGCTGCTGGAGGGTAAATAAATAGAAGATTTTAGGCTGTCGATAGGCATGACGAATTGCCGGGCTAGGAACAACAATGGTCAAGTCTATGCTTTAATCAATGACAAGATAGCAAATAAAACCTTCAATTGTGAGCTTGTACAGAAATATTAGGGCACAGTTAAGTTAAGGATGGCCCAAAGTTATCTAGCTTGATAATGTTCTATTGAAATTGTGAGAATGATTTGTGACAATCCATATATATATTCTCTCATTTCAAACTATTGCAAATGTAAAATATACATTTTTGTCGCATTTTTAACCTTAACTAAAACTAAAAAGCCGTTTTTTTTGTAAATTATACGGTAAAATAAATGACCCCCCCTTTAAAAAAGTCCTTTAATCAGAAGTAAAAGGAGGATGTCAAACTGGAAATCTGACAAGTGGATAGAAATTTAACCGTTCGAATGTTTGCTTTCATAAGAAAAGTGCTACAGCTCTAAATATGTTTTCTCGAGCCTTAGAAAAAATAATGACTTCAGAAAATTGCAGGACCATTCAAAGGCAATGTGACTAGTAAAATACTACGCGTGGGAGGAATGAAAGGGAAAGTCTATGTGGGGGAGATATATCCTGACACATGCGAATCTAAGCTTTATGATTCCTCTCCTTCAGGGCCTTCCAGATGCAGAGTGACAGCTCTTTTTCAAGCAATACATGACAGATTTTATACCCCAGGGTGGTTTGTCCTGTCAGCTCTTTTATTTCTGATCACCAACCGGACATGTTGTAAAACAAAACTCTTTATAAACGCGACATCATCCCTCACATTCAAGAGAAACAGGCCAAAAAGAGGGCCGTCTCTCTCTCTCCACCGTCCCATCCTCACCTGTGTAATACTGTCCTTCAGGCTGGGAGAGCGCTGTCTACGGGTGGTGGTGGTGGCCATGGTGGTGGTGGTCTCCATTATGGTGGTGGACATGTCTGCCGCAGCCGGTGGGGTGGCTGATGTGGTCTCTGTGGACAAGACAGACGGTGCATCCCCAACCAAACGCAAATTTCCCGCCACCTGCACGTTCGGATCCCCCTCGGCCGCCAGTTTCAGCACTTGCAGCCCGTTATAGTACAGGCCTGAGATCTGGCCCTGGAACGACCGCCCCTTATCCTGACCTCCCACTTTTATGGCTGCCTGGCTGTTGAAGATGGTCAACTGCCGACCTGGAACGCATCAGAGAGGAGACGGAGAGAGAGCAAGACAGAGAGAAAGAGAGAGAGAGAGAGCAGCAAAGAAACGTCCATCAGTACAGGCTGCTTTTGGCGTCACAGGTAGGATGTGTCTAAATCAGCTGATAACACTTTTAACATTTGAACCTGGCGATGGAAATCTCCGATTCTAATGGCAGTCGTTTCTGACCCGGATAGTGCAGGAGACAAAACGTTGTATTAAACATGATGGCAAAGATCACTCCCGGAGCCTGAGGTGGCTCGTCTATGAAAGGAGGAGTGGAAGAGCCCTTATCATTATAGAATAATGGCTGTATATTATCATTTGAGTCTCATTAAACTAGTAAGGCTTGAGCTGTGGATAATGAACTGAATAAGGAGGACCAAATTGGAAAACAATATTTATGAGTATGTAAAGAGTTCTGGATATGTTTTATTCAGAGACGGAGGCCTTGTTGATGCTAATCTGCATGAATAAGTGTCATCTGCCAGCTCAAATGTTAATGTGTCACTGAGGCAAGAGGAGTATCTCCTCCATCCCCACAAATACAGGGTACACATACATAGGGGGCGCAGACACACACACACACACACACACACACACACACCCACTCACACACACACACACACAATGCCTCTGCATTAAGGATTTTGTCCCCAGAATCTCCATTGTCACCAAGTAATTTTCCATAGAAAATACCACTGGTTGAATCGATAATTCAGTTAAGTAGTATCAATATTATTAAAAACTTAAGTGCTGCAACAGGTAGTCGCAGCGCTACAGGTATGATTCAAGTGGTTTTGTATTAAAATGGTGAGTGTTAAGCAATCGGGCCAAACTTTAGATATAATTAAATGCCAACAAAACCTTCAGAATTACTACTTAAAGAGGAAAAGGATGGTTAACTCAAAGTGCCGTTTCCTTTGGCCACTAAGTGCTGGACTGCCGCCATCCATTTAATCCTGATGAACAGGTACTCTGACACAGCTGATTATGAAGTGGGCAGTTGTTATCCCCTCTGTGAGAGCCACTTAAATGTTTAATGAAGGATTGCCATTTAACACAAGTAGGGTCTCAGTTTTAACAGTTAAAAATAACCAAGTTTGACATGAGCGCCGAGATAAAAAGACCATAACCTCTGAAAGGGATGTCGTAATAGAGTGGGAAGAAGCCAGATGGACACTTTCCACTTGCCCGTGTACTTTTATTGTACAGTGTAACAATTATTCTGATTAATGTGTTGCATACGGTGACATAACACAAAGCACCAATGAGAACAATATAACATAAATGCTCTCTTTATCATCTCGGTGATAGTATTGCATGGGACTTACAGTGCAATTCTGTCATCATTTGCTTACCTTCATGTTGTTCCAAACCTGAACAGGTTTCTTTTTTCAAGTGGAGTTTAAAAGAAGATTTTATAAATGTATTTTTATATTAGATCTGTTCAATTAAAGCCAATTAGGACCAAATTGACGTTGGACTCCATTGACTTTCATTTAATTAAAAACAAGCTATGAAAAGCTATTTTAAGCTATCCGTGTTCCAAAAAACACTTTTAGGATAGTTTTTATAGTACACTCTAAAAAATGCGTTATATAACCCTTAAAAATGGGTTATATTTTTAAATTAAATTTTTAACCCAATTGGCTGGGTTTGTCCATATTTTACCCATAATTGGGTTAAAACAACCCAGGATTTTTTAGAGTGTATCAAATTGGTTTATTCAGTTCTCGTTCATTGGAATATAGCGATAAGGACAGCATCTAAAATTTCCCCGTTTGAGTCCTGCGTTTGGAACGACATGAAAGATTTGAGTTAGAACGACAGAATATTAATATATAGGTGCACTGTCCTTTCACTGCTTTTAAAAATGTGCAATTAGATTTCATTTTCTCGCATGTCTGGAAAAAAGACAAAAAAGGTTTTCCTGTGATTAACTCAAGGTTGGACAGATCTTTTCTTTTGCAGCTAAATGTATGAGACCCAGTGACAGAGGTTAGAACATTTAATGGAGGAGAATGAGGAGACCAAAGAGCCTTTGAGAGACAAAGCAGGAGGCAGACACAAAAAGTTCTCACACAAAACCCAGTCACTCAGTAAATCGTATACAGTCACACAGGATAATTTGTGTCATTATCATTACTTATAGATTAGAACTGATAAACAATTACACATGTTAAAGGGACATTGTAAATCACATATGAATGTGCAAAGGCTGACAGCAATTTTCCTCTCATTTGGGAACGAAAATGTTTTTCGTTAATATTTAGGCTGTTTAACCCTCTGAGTTAGTTGCGATTTAGGGGGATTTAAGACGGAATTAGCTTTAGTTTAGTGTCCTATTTATAAATCAAATCATACTAAGAGGAAATACTCATCGCAAATATATATCTGTATAGACAAAATATGTTAGTTAGATGCAAAAGGGAGAGCTAAACATCTGAAAATGACTTCGACAAATGTAGAAATGAACTTTGGATCACGTTATACTCTGCATGTTATTGAGTTCAATCATCAAAGGTATGCAGACCTAGAAAGGTCAGATTTCCATTAAAACACTGTGCAAGTGTATTTGTTTTACACTTAACATTTGGATGTGATGTTAGCTCTGCACATGAACAGAAAAAGAAGTTTGCATTTAGATGAAAAAGGCGCGACCAACCAAAAAGTCTGATTACTTACACATCCAGTAGAGCATTACCGCCCAATATTCTTTGATAATGTGCTGACGCAGGTGTCTGAGATCGTTTCCGTTCTTTAATAACTGAGAAGGTTTCTTGGGGGAAACCAAATACCATGCAGGATTCATCCGTTTACAGATGTCTCACGGGACCAAAGATTACTACACGGTTAAGTTTTGGACTATTAAGCGAAAAGTCTGTTTTGTTTTCATTAGACTCAAAGGGTTAAAGGGGATTTTTGAAACTTTATTCTGATTTTAAGTGTTTAGAATGACACAAAAGCAATAGTCCCTTTAACTGCTTGGGGTTGGAAAAGATAATTATATTTTTCTTTAGTAAGAGTTAGTGTTGTTGTTTTTTTTTTTTTTAGCTTTTTAAAAAATCATCGTACTTCAAAATTAGCGAAGTCAGAGGGGATCACAGAAGGAAAACATAAGACAGCAAGAAAAATAAACTATTTACAGACAGTTGTTGCAGTTATGGTGCGTTGTTAAAGGGTTAGTCAAGGGTTATGTTTAAGATTAAACCTTTATCTCTGAAGCGGTGCAGTTCTAACTTAAGAATATGATATGAAAAGCACAAGCCACATGGTAACGACCAACTAGATTTAGCTTGTATGTGGGCAGCCACAATTCACAGTTTGTTTTGGCCCACTGTACGCCAATGGAAAAGGTTGGATTTTTGTGGAAGTTTACAATTCGTTTTTAAGGGAACTGCACCTCTTACAGAGCCTTAATAAGTCATTAAGTCATTGTTTAATTAATCCATTTTTATTACCTTTGTCGAGTAGCCACTCGTCAACTACCCGACCAAGTCTGTATGGAATTCTTTGCCTGGCTATTGCAAGCCGTTCATTATCAATGTTCCCTTCAAAGAATTTAGAGAGACAGATAAGAGGTTAATATCTGGAAGTTGAAGCGTCACATGGTTAAAAACATGGCAACAAGACTATCAAGTTTAGCAAGTTAGGAAGTCTAAACGAGCTTTATGCTGGTAGTTATGTTGTTTTAAGGTGGATTGCACTTAGTTATTAGACAGTTTAGAAGCTTCAGACTAATTAGAGCATGTTTAATTCTGTTTAGAAAGCTTTGAGGACATATTTAGTGATCGTTTATCTTCTAGTTTTGGTCTGTTAATTGTGATGTCACCTCAGCGAATAATACTTGAGGAAAATTTCATACAGTCAAAAGGACAACAAAGATATCAGTGATAACATGTCACATGTATTATAATGTGCAGCTCTACAATGGTACTGCTCCGGAAGACATTTTCTGGTCTCTACAAGAAATCAGAGTACGAACAATGCAATCAGTTCCGCATCTAGTATCAACATCTCGAGGTACCTGCATAAATTAGCACACGTGTAATTATAAAAAGACACAAAAGCTGCAATCGACTCGGTGTCATGGCAGCCAGATAAGAGACCGTTCCCTTTTTCTGACAGATCCCTTCATCAGAGCTAAAATGAGCTTGCGGGTCCTGTTACTCCCTCAAAAGAACAATCTCTTAATTTCCACCATTGTGCTGTTAAAATCCACATGTTATCCTAATACCTCTTATTACAATGGCTTGGTCAATATTTCTTGCCACGCAATGACGTTCAAGTCTTCTAAAATATCTTAGCAGCAGCCGTGACATTTCCAAAACCTTTCCTTTATCAAATAGTGCAGAAACACAGCCATTAATAAGTCATTCTGCAGTTAAAACCATTCTTTCTTGAGGAAAGATGTCGGTATGCCATGTGTTACCAGAATTCTTTTGACACACCGCATACTGTGTCATGTTCCCTCTGTGACAGTCGTGTGAGATACAAGCCTTCCCGTTCGTCCTACCCACCCTGCAACCTGAATGAGGGCCAAACCACCCACTCCCATAAGCCTGTTAAAAGAGCTCATGTGTGGCAAATTCTGTGCTGAACCTTCAAAGAAAACTTGAAATAGGTCTCATCCGTGAGTAAGCGACAAAAAAAGCAAAAACAAACCAATCGAGTCTGATGCACTGCTATTCGCTGATTTTCACCAGATTCTTATTTATAAGGCAACGTAATGAGCAAAACGCAGAGCCGAGCGGTCAGTCGTGCCCGTGTCCGCGGGGAGCGGCAAATCTGCCACCGGGGAACATATCCGCTTATCTAATCCTCCGTTTTAATTAACTGAATTAATCGAGCCCGCTAATCTAAGCCATACACAGCCAGCTTCGTTTACACACGTGAGCTTTGCGAGTGTTGGATGACACGCAAGACCAATATCATCGTTTTTAAATCCCCAGGATGACAGGTGCCACATAAAAGCTGTGCCATTCCATTTAAATGCGCATAACTCAGTTTTAAAGGAAGCATGACATGACTGTGACGACTTTGAAGCCGGGCTTTATCCCTGCGCTTTGGAAAGGCCGCCCCATCTGACTCTCACCACCTGAGGGGGCTTAGGGGGAGACTTGGCGGATGGGAAGCCTGTGTCGCAGCAGTAGAAAACCAATTTTCCCTTTCAGAAATCAGACGAAATCTCAAGCCCGAGCCGCAGGGACGCAGCGCCATTCAACCTCTGGCAATTTCGAAACAAGACCCCACACGCAGGGGTAGACCGAGCATAGCAGGTGAGCCGAGGCGCCGCTTTATTTGGCTTGAGCTGTATTTTCGCGAAGGACTTCTTGACTCTGCACTAACCTGGCGTGAAGCAGCACATCGGAGAAACCGATTGAAAAACGAGGACGGGAAAGACAGGATTGCTATTAGAGACGGAGAAAATGTCTTCCTGTGGAACAGCATCTGTGAGAGGAAGGCAGCTCCCTGAGCACACAGTGGGGAGAGAGAGAGTTTGCTCAAGTTTAATTGGAAAGCACACAAGGCCAGGGGACCGCAGAGCGAGATGTTTGTATAGGACGGGGACGGTTCACGGGAACGACTACTGCGGGGTTGAGATCATCAATCAAGGCTTGTTACAAAAGTTTAAGGCTGTGCAAAATCAGTTTACGGCGCTTGGGATATTCGCGGGTGCAAAAAGCAACCGCGAGAGGCGTTTTGGCCAACGCTAAAAAAAAATGAAAGAGCGCTTTGTGGTTCAAAGTTCGCACGCAGTTCAGGGATGGTGGATCTTCAGAGACACCTTCATCAGCCCGCCTAGAGAAAAGCTGGCTGAAGTTGAGAACTGTAAAGGATCCAAATCCATCTCGGGCTGAATGTATTAGGCAAGGCAGCTTGGGGGGAAATGTGTCAATTTGCATTTGTTATTAGATTGTGCATGCGCTGGTTATCTAGGCGCTGCATGTGGTGAATCATAAACTCTTGGAAGAGTTTGAGGGTAAAAATGGCGCACTTCAAACCTAAATAATTTGCATTTGAAATTATAAATCAATTTGTACCCCTCAATAAGGCATGCCTCCAACATGGACGTGTGCTCCAGGCCAAGTGCTTCAAATGACGTCGCACTGATTTGCGAGTGGAAATACACAGTGTCTCTCTCTGACCCCATGTGTCCAGTTCCAGGGGAAGCTGCTCCCAGTATTTCTACCAACCACATGTGTAATGGGATCCCC